>PVJN01007610.1:0-68904 GCA_004026805.1 Lasiurus borealis | reverse complement strand
TAGGCTCAATATCTGGGATCAGGCCTAAACCAGCAGTTGGACTTCCCCTGAGAGTGAAAGGGTTGCAGAGGGTGCAGGCTGGGCTGCAGGGATCCCTCCCCCACGCTTGAATTCTGTGCACTGGACTTCTAGTATATTAATAATTACAAAGTTTGCAATCCTAAATCCCTAAATTATTGAGCTAAACCTTACACTTTATCGAGGGTATCACAGTTGCTCACAGAAGATGAATATCTGGATATATATATATATATATATACATATATATATATATATATATATATATATATATATATATATATATATTAATCCCCACTGGAGGATATTTTTCCATTGATTTTTTTTTTGAGAGAGTGGAATAGAGAGGAAAAGACAGGGAGAAATCAATATTTCTGTGTAAGATAAACACAGTGATTGGTTGCTTCCCACATGTGCCTTGACCATGGTCCAGCCAGGGAGGAAGCTGCAACTGAGGTAAATGCCCTTGACTGGAATCAAACCCAGGACCTTTCAGTTTGTAGGTTGAAACTCTATACTCTAAGCCAGTGATCGCCAACCTTTCAGACCTCACGGACCACCAGTGGTCCACAGACCACCAGTGGACTACCGCTGCACTAAGCCAGACCCATAAGGCCTGATTTTATATTTGAAGATAATGGTTTTAAAGTGAAAAAGTACTACAATTTTGTTTATGCTTATCACCAGTTTAATTTTAAAAAGTCTAATATCTGTCACAATCTTTATGTTATCAATGCTTTTTAAAGTTTTTACTTTGAAATAAAATTAGATATAAAAAACATTTCAAATAATTTTCATACATCTTTCATTTAGTTTCTTTAAAACTTAATATCATATAACCAATTCTAAACCCCTGAAAATTCAATTGGCACAATACAAATAACTAATCTGTCAATCTTTTTTAAATTATTTGAATTGTCCAAATAATTTCTTTTTCCTGGTCCAGAATCTGACTTAGGATCAAATAATGCATTTAGTTGCCATGTCTCCCTCATCTCTTCCAACACAGTTCCTCGTTGTTTCTTTGCTTTTCCTGACCTGAAAACTTTAGAATGTCCTTTAATGAAGGTGTATGCTGTGTTTTCTCCTGATTGTGTTATGTATTTTTCATAAGAAGACAGTAGAAGTGATGGTTTACCACAGAAAGGCCTAGGATCATCAGAACTTGGTCAGTGTACTTATGGCAACTGGTTGTTCAGTAGTTTAGTTGTTCCACCATTTGGTCTATTTACATATTAGGGTTTTATTAGATGTTGTTAATTTGAGTCATTATTAGTCATATTAACTTTGTATGCTTGGTTAAGTTGATGAATGACAGACTTCTCAACTGTAAAGTTGTTTTCCCCTTTATAATTAATAAGCATTACATGGCAATAAACTTTCAAATTACATAGCTATACTATTTTTTACACTTTGGGCTAATTTTGGCACGCATTGATCCAATTTTTGATTATTTTATTCTTGCTTGAATATATTGGGATCTTTATCTCTGGACATTTATATCATGAGGTAATAAATTCAATAGACTAGAGCAGTATGTCCAAGATACATGAGGTGAAGGATACGGTTTATGGTTTTAGATAGCTGCAAAGGGTATGGCTTCTTGGGGTATTTTAAAAACCTGTTTAAAATAGACAATAAAGAATTTTGATGAGAATGGGAATTGAAGGTTAGTATCCATCTCATACAGAAAAAAAAGTATATTATTATATTATTTCTCCTGCCCCGTGGGACATTAACAAAACTGAATCACCCCATAAAGAGAATAATGATTTGGAAACATCTATGGAAAATAAGGTATTTAGTAGTTTTTATTACAGGAACGTTTTTTTTCTACTAATGAATATAGAAATTTAGCAAAAGAAAAGATGCCAGATTTTGCATATACTTTAGCAGCATTAGAAAAGAAAAGAGGTTTTAAATTGATCTGAAATCTTAGGGTCTGGATTTATGCTTTAGAGCTATGATCACACATTGAAGATGGATGCCAGTATAACTGAAACTCAGCAGTACAGCTGAAAATGACCCAATACACGTTTGCCCTTAGTGATAATATCCTTTCAGAGAGAAAATTCTAATTGCAAATTTTAACATTTCTCATAGTCATGGAAAGGCATACCAGCATACAATTCAATCACTTTAATTACCGTTAATTTTTTCATCTATACTCTATCTTATTGAAAGCAACTAAGAAAGTTAAAGTGTCCTTGACTTCTTTATGATCATTGGAAATATAATCCATTTTTTCCCTTTTACTCGGCATTGAAAAAGTCAAATAGGGTTATTTCTGCTACCTAAGACTAACAGAGTAAAGGAGGTACAGACAATGCATGGCTTTTATAAATTATTTATATTTTATTTAGAAGGCCAAAGTAGAACTTTGAGCATCTCATTTCAGGTCAATGGCTTGAAGCAACAGCATATGGGATCTAAGTCTTATGAGTGGTGTCCTTATAAGAAGTATGTAGTACACAAAAAGACACACAGGAAGACAGTTTGAAGTTGGAGGCAGAGATTGTCATTATAGTGCTATAAAGCCCAAGGAATGCCTGGGGTCACCAGAACTTGGTCGGCACACATCATAGCGACCAGTTGTTCAGTTGTTCTGTCATTCAGTCTATTTGCATATTAGGGTTTTATTAGATAGGAAGAAACTTTGTATGTGTAAGATCCTAAAGTATAGACAGCATTTGTCAAAATAAAATAATGTAGGGAGAGATTCTTTATTATATTAGGTTTGTATTACCCTACATTTCTTGTAATTTCTCTTTAAAATGAGCAACCATAAGAATAATATGGCCTCAAAATACATGCATCACATATTTAACTACTTCTGCAGTTAATTATAATTTAGATTAACTAAATCATTTGCTCACATTCCATTCTTGTTTCTTCCTTTTGGTGAAGTGCACGTTTAGCCCTTCTTTCTAGAAGAATGTGGAAGCCATTTGTATCTTTGTTTTTAATATCCTTACTTCATCATTACTTTAGAATGTTAGTTTAGCTGTCCTTAGATTTCCTGTTGAACAATTACCTTATTATTTTGAATGTGTCATTCTACTGACCTCTGTCATTTATTTTTCTGAATTAGAAACCTACTGTTATTTCATTACAGATAACCTGTATGCATGCCTTGTGGTTTAGAATTTTTAAAAATATGGTTATTTATTTCAGAGAGGAAATGAGAGGGAGAGATAGAAACATCAATAATGAGAGCGAATCGTTTGATCAGCTGCCTTCTGCACATTGTCTACTAGGGATGGAGCCCATGACTCAGGCATGTGCCCTGGCTTGGAATTCAACTGTGACCTCCTTCTTCATAGGTTAATGCTCAACCCCCAAGCCATGCCAGCCGGGCTGGTTTAGCATTTTCTTCTATATTTTATTTTATTGTTTAATACTAGAATTTCATTTAATTATTTAATTTTATTTGTTTAGAGATACAATTTTTAATGTAAGAATAGATGGATTTAAAAATCTGATGGGAGAGATTGCTAGATGCCCACCCACCAAAACCTATTTTGTTTTCTTCAGTGATACACTTTGCAATAAATGATCCATACTTGACATTAAATACAGCCATGTGGCTAATATAATCAATCCTGAATGAACAGAGAATGCATGCACTTTTAGACCTTGGCCATCAAACCTTCCCGCATTAATCACTTTACTGTGTCCCCTCCTGTCAACTTAATAGATGCACATCGTGAATTTCAAGGCATGTGTGGACTATGGCAAGGCCCCAGTATAAAAAGATGTTTAACTTCTGAATCATCAATAGGAGGCAGTGATATAAAAGAAAGCAAACCTATTTTCAACATTAAGAAGTAACTCCTTTTTTTAAATCATTAAACATATGCTGTTTGTGGCATTGACTATCATAACTAAGTACAGTTCTTTGCAGAAGTCAAGTTGTACTTATTTACTGATCAGGAAAGGCATTTTCTCAAATGTGCTTAACTCACAAGTTGTCTGAAAGTTGCAGTTGAAAATATATTACTATGCAATCCATTTTTTAAAATATTAAAGAAATTGTAAAATTAAATATATATATGCTGATAATTATACTCTGATTCATTATTTTTATTGTACTTTATTAATCCTAATATTAGGGTATTTTTACCTGCTATGCAGCAGATAGCTGCATCTGTTCTATCACTCATATATTGACTTACTGTGTAGTGATTTATACATTCATTTTATTGTTAGTGTTACCAGCAAGGGATGAGACCTCTGTTCTTGTCTTTTTGAAGGAAGATTTCAGTCAGGAGAAAATGTGCAACAAAGCAAGTCAGAATTTATTGGCCACAGCAAAAAGCACACGCAGGACAGTGAAACAAGTAAGGGGATGGGAGAAGCAACAGGAGAGCCCGGGGGAATTTTCCCTCCGGTGTGTTGTTTCATTTGTTCTAAGTGATGTTGATGTATAGTTCTTTAATTTTTTTGGAGTCAAATTCATCTATTTTGCTTTGTATGATGAACTGAGTCTTATCGACCCCACATGTGATTTAACTGTGAATCTGTGTTTTATTTAGAACTCTGAGAAAGGGGATGGGGTTGGATACTAGCAGGACTAGTAATAGCTGGCACCTAAAAGAACTGGAATTAAATTTTCTTTAAACCTTAAGAAATATGCATGCATTTGGCATTGTATTCCTTATCTTACCTTACTTTTTAAGTTTAAGGGATTACTTAAATGCCATCTCTAAAGATAAATTGGCACTTGTGTTTTTAGATTTAAAGTTAGCATATTTCTTCCTGATAAAATTATCAAAATGGATTGTATTGCTACCCAATTCATCTGTAATTCCTGTTGATATGAGTGTCAAGTAGGGTTTCAGAAACAACCACTGTGTGTGTATGCATGCATGTGTAACAGTCAATTATTTTCCAACTGATGTCAGTATATATCCTTTTGTTTCTGGCGTTTTTAGTCTCTTCATACACATTGAAGTATTAAAACATTTAATTTTGGAGCCACCATTGTAATAAATATTATAAAAT
Source organism: Lasiurus borealis (assembly GCA_004026805.1). Lineage (NCBI taxonomy): Eukaryota > Metazoa > Chordata > Mammalia > Chiroptera > Vespertilionidae > Lasiurus > Lasiurus borealis. The sequence continues at coordinate 63,882 of PVJN01007610.1, read as the reverse complement.
ATTTCTCTTACTCCAGAAGGATTTTTAAAAATTATCCTCATGCTTAGCATCCTATTCTTAAGCCCGAGGTAATAACTGTTCTACTTTCTCTGATTAAAGATTAGTTTTGCCCATCTAAAAATTCATATGAGTAAAATTATAGAGGTTATACTCATATCTGGCTTTTTTTCACTCAGCAGGCCATTTATGAGATTCATCTTTTTTTTGTATTTAATAACATTTTATTACTTTATACTAGTTGCCTGGTGCATAAGAATTCATGCACTGGAGAGGGGGAATTCTCAACCCGGTCTGCCCCCTCTCACAGTCTGGGAGCCCTTAGGGGTGGGAGGTGACCTGGGAAAGCAAAGCCCCCATCACACCTCTGATGCTGCCACTACCAGCAGTGCAAGCTTCGGCTGGGCCTGGCTACCTAAGCCTCGAGTGGCCCTGGGCAGCTGGGCAGCTGCCATCTGGGCTTATCTGCTCCTCAAGCCCACCCTAGGTACCTGGGCAGCCAAAATCCAAGGCTTACTGCACCTCGGGCATAGGCTGGGAAGCTGCCCTACGAGCCTTACCTGTGCCTTGGGTCTGCCCTAGTCAGCTGGGAGGCTGAGGGCAGGTCCAATCACACCTTGTGCCTACCACTCCCCTGGCTGGGCTGAAAGGACTATGGGACTCTGGTGAAGCAGAGGGGACTGGGTGTCGCCATCTTTGTGATGGTGCGACAATCAATTTGCATATTCCTTCTTTATTAGATAGGATTACTAAGTATCCATCACAATATTTATTCATTCACTTGTTTCTAGTTGAAACTTTTATAAGTAAAACCAATATGACCATTTGTGTACAAGTTACTCTATATATACAGTTTGCATTATTTCTTGGTAAATAATCAAAAGTGAAACTGCTTCATTATGTGAGCAATTTAAGTTTATAAATTTTCAAACTCTTTTATGCTCTGACTAGCAATGTATGAGATAATAAACTACTCCAATCTTCACTAATACTCGACAAGTCTTGACTTTAACCATTCCAGTGATGGTGTATTGGTATTTCATTGTGGCTTTTGTCTTGTTTTTTAGTACTTACCCTAGGACATTTTCTCATTGATTTTGAGAGAGAGTGGAAGAGAGAGGGAAAGACAGGAAGAAATATAATGTGAGAGAAACACATTGATTGATTGCTTCTTGCATGCACCCCTACCAGGGCCCGACCCAGACGGAGCCTTTAACTGAGGTACTGCCCTTGACCAGAATTGAACCGGGGACCCTTCAGTCTGAAGGCCTAAGCTACATTCATTGAGCCAAACTGGCTAGGGCTCATTGCGGTTTTAATTTGCATTTCCCTGATGAGTGTTAATGTTGTGTGTCTTCATATGATTACAAGATATCCATATATTTTCTTTGGGTGAGTGTTTATTCAAATATGTGCCCCTATTTTACTGGATCATTAACCATCTTGAAATTATAGAGATCTTATGAAGTGTGTACTCAAGTCCTTTGTCTAATAAACTATGTCAACTATTTTTTCTCCATATAATATTTACATTTCATTTTTAAAAGGTGTCTTATAGAGGATTACTAATAAGGTTAGTTAAATTATATCATAATTCTGAACACAATACTTTTTGGGTCCTATCTATAAAATCCTGGTCCAGCTTAACATTACAAAGATGTTTTTCTAAGCTTTCTTTTTTTTAGCAACACAAATATATTTCTTATGTTTTTCTATATTCTTCCTATCTTTCCTATATTCATGGTCTCTGTATTCCACACCATAGATTTTATTTCTGCTCTTACATATTCTTTATATAGTTATTATAACTTAACAGGAAATCTTAAAATTAGGCACTGTAATTCCTCCAAATTCCTTTTTTAAAATTATTTATGTAGTTTAGGTCCTTTACACTTAACTATAAATTTTAGAATTAGTGTCAACTTTTTCAATAACAATCCTGCTGAGCTTTTGCTTAGATTGCATTGAATCTATATAAATTCACTTGAAAAGAATTGACATCTTAACAAGATTGAGGATGATAATTCTTGAAAAAAGGTTTATCACTCCATTCATTTAGGGCATATTTAGGTCAGCAATGTTTCTTAGTTTTATGTATACAGTATTAGCATAAATACTGATAACTTTATATAGGTCATATTTCTGGATGATATCGTCAATGGCATTGATTTTTATTTTCTATTTGTTTATGGCTATTGTCTTACAAACTGCACTTGATTTGTTCTATCGATTTGTTATGTTATGAATTTGTTAAACAAAATTATATTTTCCAATACCTTTTATAGATTTCTCACAATATTTTATACATGCAATGATACCTCTGTGAACAAAGAAAATGTAGTAATTTTCAATATATATATATATATATGTATATATATATATATGTAAAATTATGTATTTCTAATTTTCCTTCTGTTGATACAATGAAATTCATTTCATGCATTTTAAATGTTAATCCAACTTTATATTCATAAATAAGCCAAAGTTGTTTATTTTGGCGGTCAGGGAAATACACTGCTCAAATCTTCAGAAGGACCAGTCTCAGGGAACTTGGTTGATTAAGCCTCAGCTGACAACTCAAATTTTTGATGTGCAAATTTCCATCTTTTCCCAGTGACTGCTGCTTCAAGTTTTCTCCCGAGTCTTCCTGGTAAGACCTTCATAGTGCTTAAAACTTCACTGGTAATCAAAATGGTCCAGACTCATCTTATTCATGTTCTGTCCCAAACATAGAATAAATACATGGTTTTTATGGGAAGCCCTGTTTTTGTGTTTCTTTTTTATTTTTATTTTTTGGTTAAAAATGATATATTCAGACCATAATCTGAACAATAGCGGTGATCTTTGACACTGTATATTTCTTAGAAGGGGCTTCTTTCATTGTTTCTAACCATTTCCATGGACAGTTGCAGGAAATGTATTACACAAAAAGATTTGTCAATTTATACTAATATTTCCAAATACAACTTAGGATAAAATAACTTTAACCTATTCTATATTGTATCTGTATTTCATCTTTTACACACCCAGAACCATGGTAGACAAAGGCACCCACTATGATTAAATGAACCTATTATCGCATTACTAATTCTCATTATCAGTCATTAAGCACAAATATTTGTAGATGAAAAATGTCCATACCACAAACAACGTGCTCCACTAAGTATCTTCTTCTGAGAAATCTACGTGAGAAGGCCTTTGCTGCAGTGTGAGTGTGATGTCAGAATCTACTATGTCTTTGGGTACAGAGGCAAGTTTAATTTGGGGGTACAGCTCCTGAGAGCTCTTGTTAGCCTTGGCCTTGAAATTTAGCAAATTTCAAGTAAATAAAGTTTACTCCAGAGATATTATTTTCCAGTAAATAAAATTATCGTTTTAGTTCAATTTTCAATTCCTCAAATGGAACACAAAACATAGAGAATAGTGGTATAATTAGCAACTTCAAATCCTCAAAATAAATAGCAGTTTTGAAGCCGGAATATATTCAAATGTTAATAGTGAAACTAAAAATCAAAGACTGAGAGCCAGATGTTATTTTTTTTTCTCTATATAGTTTTCATTTGTTTTATTCTTATAAGCCATATAATTAAATATAATCTTGCAAAATTTCAAAGAAGAAGGAAGAAATCTGATGAAATACCAGAGGTAAACTAAAGCTTTTATCTTTGAAAGGAGTTTTTAGGGGTGAAATAGCAGGTTTATGAAATTTTTAAAAATTAAAGGGTCCATGGAAAAAGCACAGGGCTACAGAGTTGCAAAAGGATGCATTTCCGTAAGATAAGGGAGTTTGGAGTAACAAAAGGTCTATATTTTCAAAATAAAGAAGGAGGAATAAAGCCCAAAGGAAATAGGAGAACAATAAGGGAGAGGAAGGAGGGAACTTCATGTACTTCCCCTGAGGCAAAAGCAGGATCCTTGTAACTTACCTTGTTTCCACGAAAGTAAGACATCCCCAAAAATAAGACCTACTTCCAGTTTTGCCTCTCTCTCTGTAATATAAGGAATAGCCCGAAAATAAGACCTCCCTGATAATAAGGCCTCCACTGAACATAAGGCCTTCCCCGGACTATAAGGCCCCTGAAGCTACCTTAAGGCCTCTGACTCCTGATTTAAAGAGACCTCGCATTACCTGAACAGCTCCCGCTGTGCTGCGGCCAATCAGTGAGCTGCTTTGTGATGACAACTACTACCTTAACATCTACAGGTAATACATTCCCTTTTCTTTTATTCAACAATAAATGTGTACCGTATTGTCCTTCCTGGAAAAATAAGACATCCCCTGAAAATAAGACCTAGTGCATCTTTGGGAGCAAAAATTAATATAAGACACTGTCTTATTTTCGGGGAAACAGGGTAGTAGAAAGAGGGAAGCAAGGAAAACATGGCTGAGGGAAGGGGGTGGGAAAGGTGAGGGTATGCTCCAGAGAGATGGGGACTTTAAGGGAGGTCCTAGGGGAGGGCCTCAAAAGCATATGTATTACTTTTCTAGGCGTGCCCATCAGGGTCATGGTCTTCACTGATATGTTAGTGCCCGACAGGAGGCCATTATCCAATACAGCTGATGCTGCTGTCAGTTGTGGTGCTGCTTGCTTGATTTGGTTGTTTTTCTGGGTCTGGAGCTGAATCGCAACTGATATCTGGATGTATTAGATGCAGGTCACAACCACATTGTCCTTGAGGCTTATTGCTTAAGGGCTGTTCGCTGCACCTCCTTGTTTTTTCCCCCTCTAAGTGGGCCAACCCCACATGACTAGCAATATGCCAGGAGGGGGAAGGTCAGGGGAGCGTCTGAACAGCAGGACCAGGGATGTGAAGTGTCAGGGGGTCTAAACCACGGGGCCAGCAATATGCCTGGGGAGGAAGGGTTTCCCTGGGGTGAGGTCCTTGTTTTCCCCACTGCTAGGCACTGGGGCTTGCTGCCCTGGTCACCTCCCATACCTGGCCCCTCACCCTTGTTCTCATCATGTCTGTCTAACTGCCTACCTAGTAATTCTTCACAAACATAGTTTTACCGAGATCAGTCTTTGTTCAAACTGGGTTAATATGCTGTGCGTCTTATCCTGAAAACAGTAAGAGTTGTTCAAAATGGAGTTTCTCAATATTGACTTGAATCAAAGAGATTGCTTTCTTTTCATGTCTGTGGATATTAGGTTCCCAACTTCCCTCCATAATTCCCTGATGCAATAGCATAGTATTTTCCAGCTGAGAGACACTATTAGGACACTTATTCCTCTATTATTTTATTTTTTATTTTTATTTATTTTTCTTATATTTTATTGGTTTTTCATAGAGAAGAAGGGAAAGGGATAGAAAGCCAGAAACATCAATGAGAGAGAGACTTCGATCAGCTGCCTCCTGAAAACCCTCCACTGGGGATGTGCCCGCAACCAATGTGCATGCCCTTGACTGGAATCAAACCTGGGACCCTTCAGTCCCCAGGCCGACATCTATATCCACTGAGCCAAACCAGTCCTGGCCCTATTTTATTTTTTCAAAATATATTTTATTGATTTTTTACAGGGAGGAAGGGAGAAGGATAGAGAGTTAGAAATATCGTGAGAGAGAAACATTGATCAGCTGCCTCCTGCAGACTCCCTACTGGGTATTGAAAGGACAAAGCAGAAATGAACTCTCCTCCATCTTGTCCTATAGGGCTGGGCCCCCTGCCTAAACCCCCTCCCTTTTCTGGGAGTGGCCACAGGTCAGCAATGTCCTAACTTCCCCGACCACTGCCCGAATGGACCAATGAAGCTCCAGGAACACAGCGACCAATCTCTGTAACCCTCCTCACTTCCCTAAGCCCATATAACCAATTGTTCTTCTGGGGCATGCTCTCTCCTCTCACTGCTGAGCCAGAAAGAGCCTGGGAACCAAACCCGGGTTTGAATAAAGACTCTTTGCTTTTGCATCGGAAAAGGCTCCTTAGTGGTGGATTATTGGGGACCCTGAACTCTGGGCATTACAGGTATGTGCCTGCAACCAAGGTACATGCCCTTGATCAGAACCAAAACTGGGACCCTTGAGTCTGCAAGCCGATGCTCTACCCACTGAACCACACTGGTTAGGGCACTTATTCCTATTTTCATTATTTCATCATTTTGTAGTATATTTTGTGTGATTTAAAATTTACACCATTGCCCTGGCCTGGTTGAAGTATTGCCCTGTATACCAAAAGGAAACACTATGAATAAAGCACGGTGTAGATATGATGGTCCCTAACTCTACCCGTAAGGGACATAACCATTCATAGTGAGACTTTTAGCTTATGGATTTTGGTCAAAACAAAGACAATTAATTGAAGACACTTCAAACTATGTAGTCTAAAGATAAGCATATACTTAAGAAACATAATTTTAAAATGTCAGTCAGGAGGGTTTCAATAATTTAGATTTTAGAACTAGGCATCTTCAGTGGTATGGCTCACACAGATGAGAATGTCTCCTTAGCTGGATACCAGAATAAATAAAAAGTACCCAAATTCAAGTTATCTCAAACATCTGTTGTCACTGAGAAATTAAAATGTGTGCTTACAAACTATTGATAGTGCTCACTATCAGTTCAGCATAACTTAAAGTAAGCTGAATGATATAAAAATAATTTTATAGATCCCTCCCTAAAGTTTAAAATTTTTATCTTATTATTTCTGCAGATTAACTTTCATTCTTCTGCCATATGACTATGGTGGTAAAGGTTTTCAGCATTATTTTATATCTAATTAAACTCAGTGGAGGGTTTTAATGGGGAACTGTGACAGGACCATTTTTTACATTTTATAGCCATCCCTCAGACTGCTCTATCATAAGAGACGGGAAAGAGTCTAAATGGAAAAATCTGTTAAAAACTCAATTCAATAAATTATGATCAGAACTTGGTTCATGTTAATAGTAGTGGTTACATTAAAGAATATGGTTGAAATACATTTTAGAATTAGAATGTACAAAAACCACTACTAGATTATGTAACTTTCCTTCTGCCAATGCTTCCTAAATTAGGATCCTGATATCTAAAGTTTGAAAGTACTGATAATGGATGTATTTTTATTTAATTCCTTTTCTCAGAACTAATATTAATTTCAAAGAGAAAATAGACATCCAGCTATCCCAAGATCTATTTTCTTCATTGACCACAGTACTTTATTTGGATAGTTCTAGAAAAAGTTACTTATATCAGTTTCTTAGTACTTAAGTTTTTTTTTTTTTTTGTATGTCTATTCTTAATATAACTATTGTGTGGGCATGACTTACACAGCAAAGGATATTTTGGTGTACTTGAATTTCTGAGATCTATCTTTACAGTTTAATTTATCCAACTTCTATGTAAATTCTCTCAGCCAAGTTTTTGTTCTGTTTTATTTTAATTAGTAAAACTTAAGTACTATGATAGGTGTACGGAATAAAAACAGTGAGAAAGAAAATTATTTTCAAATGTTTGAAAATATAACATTATAAATCTGGTTTATGAGACTAGATATAGCATAAGACCTAAAGCCTTGCAATTATTGGAGTTACATGTGTCATTACTTGTTGTAGATTAAAGTAGTTAATATATTGTCTTTTAAAAAGGGAGTTTTATATGTAATGAAAGATATTTCTCATGGCTAAATGCTCCTTTCAATAGACACAGACTTCCTAAATGTATCTTTTAAAACAGCAAAAGAAAAGCTGAATAGTGTGTATTCAAAGTTCCAAATAAGAACTGGTTTAATTGAGGAACGTTATCTCTTCATTTAATTTGTTAACAGCAGTATTGTTCATGCCTGGGTGCATATTAATGTAATTTGTTTCCTTTTGCTAGTGGCATATTTTCTTAAATAAAATCAATTTACCATTGTAGTATTAATTTATCAATAAAATAGTTTGCCTAGCTGGTGTCGCTCAGTGGTTGAGCATCAACTATGAACAAGGAGGTCATAGTTCAATTCCTGGTGAGGGAATGTGCCTGGGTTGTGGGTTTGATCTCTAGTGTGGAGCATGCAGGAGGCAGCCAATCAGTGATTCTCCCTCATCATTGATAGTTGTATCTCTCTCTCTCCTTTCTTCTCTGAAATCAATCAAAATATATTTAAAAAATAAAATATTTAATGCACTGGAAATATTGCTTCAATAATCACACTATCATTATTTGAAAAAAAAATAAAAAGTTTGAATTTATTCTGATTTACCAATAATTATGCTTGAAATATGTTCCACAACTAGGGCAGAACTTAAATCTCTAGTAACAAATAAAATAATTTCATTAAATGGGTAAATAGCTTTTCTAAATATTTTAATTGATTCATAAAAATACACCAAGTGAGGAAAAACAGGGTTGTCCTGAAAATTCTAAGGAGCCTCTTTATGCTGATTCATGGTCTTTATATTTTACCTTCTTCCTTTTCTATGTAGATAAGTCATTTTAAAATGAATAACTCATAATGTTACTTGTTTATTCAAATTATACAAGTGTGCTTAAGATTGATGCATTTTTCTAAATGGCAATTTCTGTCATAATTTAGAGTCTTTAAACAAAGTGTATATGCTCATATGTTTATTAACAAAACATTAATGGAAGATTTAACATGAGCCAAGAACAGTATGCATCAGGAGCATCCATGTGACCCATTTCTGCATCCGGGCATAAACATTTTAGTGAATGTTCTGGTATTTTTTCCTCTGAAGCAGTAAATATGACCCTATATAATCAAAGTCTAATATATTAAATGTCCAGTCAACCAGTCAACCGTTCAACCAACCAAAGTGTAATATGCTAATGATATGCTAAGGATGTTCAACCACTCGCCATGATATTCACTGACCACCAGGGGGGTAGCTGCTTTGACTGGTAGGTTAGATTGCTGCTGAGGTCTGGCTGATCAGGACTGAGTGAGATGGGCTGGACATGCCCTAGAGCCCTCCCGAGGTCTCTCCCCAGATGGCCAACCTCCAGCCTCTCTCCCCAGCCCCTATCATACACCGGAAGGGTCCCTTGGCCTGGCCGGCGTCCTCTCACAATCTGGGATCCCTCAGGGGATGTCGGGAGCCGGTTTTAGCTCAATCCCGCAGGCGAGGCTGAGGGATCCTCCTGGCACATTAATTCGTTCACAAGGTCTCTATTTTTTTTAATGATGTTTAAATAATCTACCTATGCTAAAAGTAAGATGTAAACTTATTAGATTATTGGATAATTGTAATTTTAAGAATTTTAATTAAATATTAATAGATTTTCAATCACAAATAAAATAGGAAAGAAAAAATGACCACAAAATAGATATATGGGATCAAAATCCTTCTAACAGAAATAAAACATACACATAGCAGAAGTTGTCAATAATGTCAGCTTTTAAAAAGAAGCCAATTTTAAATGACTCGATAAAAAAATTGTGCTCTTTCTGCAAAACACAGGTTTTCATTTAGCATGAATGTTTGTAGGAGGTGGCATTCAGAAAGCATTAAATTGAAGTTCCATCTGCCTGAATTTATAAGTTATTAACAGTGTTAAATTTTCTTATCACTCTGGTTTAGAAAAAGGATGTATACACCTGTGCTCTGGCTGACATTAGTTTTTTTTTTCCTAAATAAAATTATGAATGAATTGTCACTAATAGAAATCTTCACTGCAGAAAACAGAAGAATGTTGCTGAGTGCACCAAGGCATTCATTCCTACCTATCAGAAATGTAAAATATCACTCCAGAAAATGACATTTTAATGTAGCATAAAATAATGCAATTTAATCTCTAAGCAGGTGTGACTCTATGGTAAGTGAGCATAGTTACTCCTCTATTTCATTCAGCCAACAATCTCTATAATATTTACTTTATTGTGAAACTGTTATTTTATTACATGGACTGGCTCATTCGTTTATGTCTTGTCTTTTCATTTTCCTATAAACTGTATAGCATATTTTCAATTTAGGGAAAAACTGTTTGATAAATAACCCTTTTTCATACATTAGAAATGTTGAGATGGCAAATACAAATATCTTGTACAAGATGGTTAAAAATGAACAAAAGGAAAGCTTTCTCTGAGGTAGCTGAGAAATGCCATTCCTGAAAGGAGATACTTGGTTAAATGGAAATGTAATACTTTATTTTAATATGTAAGCCAAAACTAATTTTAGACTGTAGTAAAAAGTAAAAAGCGTTTATATGTGCAAAAATAACTGCATCCAGTGAGGCCTGGATTTAGGTGGCAACCTGAATTGTGTTCCACCAAGACAAAACGAAAGCTGCTTTTGTAGCAAGAGCTCCCACCCAGACTCTCAATTAAGTCTGTTTTATGTAAATTAGGTATCCGAATTGTGTGCTTCTGCTTTGCTGGTATAGAAACAAGTGAGGATACAATTTGTATAGTTCTGATTGGACAGGGTAGATCTCAGTCCAAGGAAGAAACCAGGGTGTGTTTTGTTTGTTCGTTTGTTTTTGTTTTTTGTATGTTTTTTTTTTTTTTGGTTTGTTTGCTTCTGCAATTGGTTGACCCAGAAGGCTTATAAAAGTGGCCATAATTTGGGAAGAAGAGGGGTCAGTCTGAGGTCCTTTTAGGTATAGAATACCTGAGAAGCCCTGACATCAAATGGCCACTAGGCTCTTATTACTTACAGAATGTGGGCCCAGTTTGTTATAGGTGAACATGAGGTATCCAGCCCTGGAAGTTGGGTATCCCTTTCCCCACTGGGTGCGGGGGGTAGGGGGTGGGGATGGGGGTCCGAGGCCTTATGATATCTCGAAAAAAATACATTTTTGAGACTTGCACGAGAGGATGACTCATTCTTATTTGCATGGAATTATATTCCTGTGTTGCTAAAGTTCCATTTCCCTTAATCCAGTCTTTGGAGGTGTGTAGCTGAGGATTCATCAGAGCTAAAAGCAAAGCCAGTGTCCAAAATTTTGTCCCCTATGGAGCTGGGTCTGGATAGCATTAGGCTAGTTTCAGTCCATCAGTCCATGATGCAGTATCCACATGACCGTGGGCCACATGAGTGAGTACAGGAGCATGAGTGCCCCACAAGCTCGGAGTGCCAACCAAGAACACAAGAGCGCCAGAGAGAAAACTCTTTTGTTTAGGAGATTAAATATCTCCAATTTTCCTGCCTTTGCAGTGGCCATGCCTCCTCTGGCCAATGACCTGTTTCCAGGTGTGACTGACATGAAAGTACCTTTCCTACGTTAACCAGACTTCACTGAGCATGTGTCTATACTGCAGCTTCCTGGCCATAGCATGTGGCCTTCCCTCTGCTCCTGTCCAGTTACTCATGGCCAGGTTACATTATAATGGTATCAATTTGACCTTGGGGAGCTTATCTCAGCAAATAAATTCCTTCTCATTAAATATTGTTTCTTCTCCTAATGGTCCACAAATATGTACAATTTTAAGATAGATGAACTATTTTCTTTAATATTGAGCCTGTTGCTGTGTGTTTTTGTACATATTTTATTAAACCAATTTCAGAGAAGCCAAGTTTCCCTCTACTCTTCTAATTTCATCTGGCTAGCCTAATAAGTTGACATGAGGCAAAGTTTAATAACATATATACCTACTGTATACATGGGACAGACTCAAGAAAACTGAGTTAATCCATAAAATGAATAAAGCTACCACCTTAAATGCCATTTTCAGCTAAAGAAAATAGATGCTGGGGATGGAGAGTCAGTTATGGGAGGCAACTAGAAAAGGTAAAAGGGACGTTGTTATGCGGATTTAAATCCTGCCTTCTGCATTGATAGTGAAGGCAAGCTTGATACATTAAGAAAGACACCCTTACAAAATACAAATATATTTTAACAAATGGTAATTTCTACTTGGTTTTCAGAGCTTCACCCAGGTCTCCAATGGCCCTCTGTCTCTTGAGGACAGGGAGAGAGAGTTCATAATTCCCGTCATTGATATCCCAAAGAGGCAGAAACTCTGGGTTTCTCTCATTTACTACAACCACATGTACATGCAGGCATTTAGATGGGCCTTTCAGATCTCTAAATGAGTCTCAGGGCAAGGAAATCTGATGCAAACATTCCAATGTTTATGATGTTTTCTGTGCCATGATAATATAGACCTTTGCCTTTCACTTTAAAGTCTTCCACACAGGATGCTGTGTTGGACTACAATGTTAGCCTAAAAATAGGTAAGATTTTAGATCCTTCACAGGATTGACTTTGTCAATGAGGATGAGACAATGACAGAGCATGGCTTTCAAGAAGAGAAGGGCAATGTCTCTGAGGTCTGGGTTCAGGGGTATAGAACAACTTTCTGGGACTTGTTAGTGAAAAGTCACACCTAAATGGAAGGTGGGAGAGGCAGTGGAGAGGTGGCCTGTAGGCTCCTCCACTGATTTACCTATAAATGAGTGAGAGTTAAATCAGCATAAAGAGGTTAATCATGAGAGGTATGATTGAAATGTGCTGCCCCAAAGGTGCCCTTGATTTTGCTTACTTTTCTCTGGGTAGACAGAGGAAAGCATGTTATGGTAACATTGGGTTAGTAGGCTCATTGGCCCAAACCAAAGGCAAAATGACTATGGCTACTAACTCAAAGAGACTCCCAAACTGGAATATATGTTGAAGGTCATGACTAGTTAATATAGACTCTGAGTGGATCAAAACTATAAAGGTTTATTTGGTTAAGATATAATAGTGTACAGGCAAATAAAAACTGAAAATAAATGTGCAGTGTCTATTGGCATGGAACCCCTTTCTATCCTCATATTCATTGATGCTCCATTCCTTTCTAACACACCCTCAGTTCTTCAAGGAAAAAGATTATTGAAGTGTGGACAAGCTCTCCTTGCCCCCAAAAGAGACAGAAGGCCATACACATCCGCCTGCACACTGGTGAATTTGAAGAGGGGAATTGAAATTGTCAAAACTCTAAAAGTCACCACAAGCACGTCATATTAAATCCAAACAAGGGGAATTGAATGAAAGGCACAGTGGAGAAGGAAAGCTAAAGTGACTTTGCAGATGTAAATTCCAGAGCAAATATGATCTATTGTCATTCTAATTCTACTACTGATTATACTGCTAGTATCAATGTGTTAGTGTTTGGATTTTCCATGACTTAATATTAGAGAGGACTTCCCCATTCAGGGACTGTCACTTATACAGAGGGGCTAGTGAACGATCACTCTTGATCCCCAACCCCCAGCTCACCCATTCCTGCTCTCTCCCCATTCCTTCTCCAATGGTCAGACAGGACTAGATAGTCTCCAGGACATAAGAGATGAATCACAGCTTTGTTTAAATTAATGGGTGGTCCTGGGATCCATTTCCCAGTGCAACAGTGCCACCTATTGGACATAGATGCCATTGACTACATTGCTCTTTAAAAGAAAAAAGAGATGTGGTAGGCAAGCCTGGCCTTTGTGACTATTTATTTACTTATTTACTTATTTACTAGAGGCCCGGTGCACAAAATTTGTGCACTTGTGGGGGGTGTCCTTCAGCCAGACCTGCTCCCTCTTGCAGCCCAGGAGCCCTTGGGGGATGTCTGACTGACACTGAGTCAGGAGAGGCTCCCGCCACCACTGCTGCACTCTCCATTCCTCAGCCCAGCTTCTGGCTGAGCAGCACTCCCCCTGTGGGAGCACACTGACCACCAGGGGCAGCTCCTGCATTGAGTGTCAGTCCCTTGGTGGTCAGTGCATGTCATAGAAACCGATTGTTTGTGTTCGGTTGATTTGCATATTAGCCATTTATTATATAGGATTATTTATCTATCTATTTATTATTTAAAAAATTATTTATATTGTTGAAAGTATTACAGATGCCCCCTTCTCTCCTCATTGCTTTCCTCCTCCTTGAACCTCCCCCACATCATCATCCAGGCTTATGGCACTATTGTCTGTGTCCATGGGTTGTAGCTATTTAGATATATGAAAAAGTAGCAGCTATCTTTTTTTTAATTTAAATTCTTTATTGCTTAAAGTATTACACGAGTCTCCTTTTTTCTCCTCTTGATCTCTCCCCAGCTACTCCCACCCTCTAGCACATGCCTTCACCCCCTACTGTCTGTGTCCCTTAGATACATGCTCATGTACATGCGTACAAGTCCTTTGGTTGATCTAGTAACAGCTTTCTTGTTGAGAGAAACTTTTATATCCATTGCACTTTGTGAATTAAAACCACTGGCTCAGTAGAGCTCTTGATTCACAGAGGTTCCCCTAACAACCTGGGTCTGATTGGCTGGTGGTTTACCTTACCAGAGATGCAACGTTATCTATGGGACTGTTGCAGCGATTCAGCTTCAACACCAACTAGTCAGGACCAAAGACTGATCTGGATGTACTGGTAAAAGGGCAGAACTGAAGATCATTTTTCCTCATCCTGGTCAATACTCCATTAGGCAAACCCTGTTATAATTTTACTGACTCAGGTAGTACCATGGCTACTTGTTATTCTGTTATATGGAAAACCACAGGCTGGGTGAATAAACCTTCCCCTCTGGAGGTGAAAACTGTGGAAAAGGTCATTGCTTCTGACTGAACTATATGTGTCACTTTTAGATGTGCATGATAGGGGTCATTTTCAAATGAGGTCAACAGCATAGGTTGTCACTCTTGCTGATACTGGACATGGCAACGTCCATCACAGTAAAGGACTGTGACTCTGATGCAGAGGCCACCAGTGTATGCCAGAGTAATGACACCTGCCAAAAGTTGATCATTGATCTTTCATTGACAGATTGTTTTCTCCCTCTTTGTCAATCTTTGACCACCTCTTGGGACTCTTTTTTTTTAATATATTTTATTGATTTTTTACAGAGAGGAAGGGAGAGGGATAGAAAGTCAGAAACATCGATGAGAGAGAGACATCAATCAGCCACCTCCTGCACGCCCCCTTCTGGGGATGTGCCCGCAACCAGGATACATGCCCTTGACAGGAATCAAACCTGGAAGCCTTTCAGTCCACAGGCCGACACTCTATCCCCTGAGCCAAACCGGTTTCGGCTCTTGGGACTCTTAGTGGTAACTTCCCAGGTACTTTTGCAGGGTGTGGTGCTTTATTATTATTTTTTCTACCCCAATCAGCTGACTCTCGCCACAACCCTCCAGCACTGGGAACTTATCTGTGTCATGATTTTGACTCTCCAAATCATTTGCAGCATGACTATAGCATGTCTTTTCTTATAAAAGCCCCTGAACTATGCGTGAAAAGTAATGACGGAAGACATCTGATACTGTTGGAGTTCAGAATCATCAATCAGCTGCCTCCTGCATGTCACTACTGGGGTTTGAGCCTTCAACCTGGGCAAGTGCCCTGACTGAAAATCGAACGAGTAACCTCTTGTTTTATGGGTGTATGCTCAACACTGGCTGGGCTTATCTTTTACAATATTTTTTTTTAAATATTTTATTGATCTTTTTACAGAGAAGAAGGGAGAGGGATAGAAACTTAGAAACATCTATCTGCTGCCTCCTGCACACCCCCTACTGGGGGATGTGCCCACAACCAAGGTATATGCCCTTGACCGGAATTGAACCTGGGACCCTTGAGTCCACAGACAGAAGCTCTATCCACTGACCAAAACAATTAGGTCTTTAAAGTGTTTTTTAAAATCATTTTCTAATTGTGATATTTACTTGAGGGAAGATAAATTGTTTCTTTTCCTTTTGTTAGTATTGCTACTTGTAATTAACTCTTGCACATGTTTAAAGATAATAAATCATGCTCCTTTTGGTGTGGATATGATTTAATAAAAAGCATTGTGAGGAGTAGGGGGAGTGAGATTGGATTTATTGCTTTCACATCTTGTCCATTGAACAATATCAGATATGTAAGGAGAGAAGTTGATCACCTCTGAGAAGAATTGCACACATGATCACATGGGTCCGTTTTAATTTTCTTGGTAGCAAGAATGTTCCAAGGACCGCTTGTTTTTGTTGAATAGATGCTGATTATACACTTTGGATCAGTGAATCCATGGGCTAAGTGAGTTTGCGGGCAACTAGGATGGAGAACAGAATAACCTGAAATTTGAGAGAGAAACTTTGACATACAGCAATTAAATTCCAGTCTGCAAATTAATGCCCATATCATCATAAACAAGTTAAGTATTACTATAAGCCCTGCCCATAATAGAAGCAACCTTTTCCCTCTTTTCTTTTTTTTTTATTAAAACTAATGAATACCGTGGCTTATTACAATTCAATAATTCCCCCAGTAACTGCTATATTGCAAAAGTAATCAGATAAAGTGCATCACTTTTTATATTCCAAGGTAGCCAGGCTTTATTTCTATATGAAAGAAAATGCATGTCCTTTTATCCTCTTCAGTACCCCCATTGGATTAAGGAAAAGAAAGTCTTTGTCATCGTCCTGCTGCTTCTCCTGGGTGATCAGGATGTTTATCTCACCAGCATCCTTTTTTCCAAGCAGGTGACCATTCATCAGACTCCGCCATTCGGTGGAGCATGACTCACTGAAGAACTGAAACTTTCAGACTGTTTTCGAACCATTTCATCTAAAGCCAAACACGACTGAAAATAACACATCTTTGACCCCAGCAGAAGGGCCCAACTTGTGTGTGTTCAGTGCCGTAGAAATGATTACTTGAGTGTTTAAAGACCACCCGCCTGGATGGATAACACGGGGAGAGTGAGGAAAAGGCTAATTGTGCACTTCAAACACCTCGTGGGGACAAATATATTTCCTTCAGGGAGCACAGAGCGCTGCCATTGAATATTACTTCTGAGCTAAAAGAATAAAAATAACTTGCCTAAGATCCAAATGTAGTTCGCAGCGAAAATGCGTTTGATGGAAATGGAGCAGGAAGAAGAATGCAACGCTCTTGTTTTGTCCCCTCAAGCCAAAAAAAAAAAAAAAAAAAGAAAGAAAAAAAGAAAAAAAATCAAATCAATTTGCTTCTATGCTAATTGAGAAAAGACAGCAGCAATCAAGCAGCGCTATTTATATTGTGTATTTTCAACTGCAAGGGAAATAAAACAGATAAATAATACAGCATCATTATATTTTATATATATCAACATATTTTGAATCATGTTTACTAAATGACTGATGAAACCAGATGTCATCAAGCCATAATGTTCTCTAATTGTTCACATTATATAAATATATGTGGATGCATGTGTGTGTATGTGTGTGCCTCTGTAGCTTTGTTCCCAAGTAAGAAGAAAAATACCATTTTCTCTGAAAATAAAATGCCATTTCAAGATACAAACAAATGTTATATCTACTATACGTGTAATTTTCCATATTATATTTTGAGGAAATAAAGTGAGAAAACATACCCATTTTTTTTTATTTTGCTATCTAGCCTAAATCTTATAGTAGTTAATATATATTTATTTTAATACTTGAGGTGGTGCTTAAATAGGTTTACATTAATGATCATTCATAATTTATGTTTTTTTAGGGCAATTTAAATAGCCTAGATTTAAATCAAATTTTGAATTTAACACTGAAGAAATATGTCACTTATTTTATTAACTTTAGAGTTCTTAATAGAAAAATTGTCTTATACAGTCAAATGTTGCAAACAGAGAATCGATCAATTTTCTTTACTAGAGGACTATGATATTTGTTTCCTATTGCATCTGTAGCAAATTACCAAATATACATGGTTCTTTCACATATAAGGAGCTCTGAGGTTGCACTGGGCCTACCCAGGTCCTCACCTGAGGATAGTTTTCCATTGATTTTTAGAGAGAGTAGGAGGGAAAGAGAGAGAGACAGAAACATCAATGTGAGAGAGTAACATCAATATGAGAGAGACACATCAATTAGTTGCCTTAGCACATGCTCCACCCAGGGCTGGAGCCTGAAACCAAGGTACTTGACCTTGATTGAAATCAAACCCTTCAGTCTGCAGGCCTACACTCTTTCTACTGAGCCAAACCGGCTAGGCAATCCAGGACAATCTTCCATATAAAAGATATAAAAGTTCTTAATCATATCTGCAGTACCGTTTTGTCATGGTTCTTGAGAATATCATGCTAAATGAAGTAAGACAGAAAAAGTAAAAAAAAAACAACAACATATGATTTCACTCATATGGGGGATATAAAACTGAAAGCAACAAATTAACAGACAAGAGAAACAAACTAAAAAAAACAACAACCTCATAGACACAGACAGCAGTATGGTGGTTACCAGAGTGAGGGAGGTCAGAGGGGCTAGTAAAGGGTAAAGGGGGTAAAATAGATGGTGACAGAAGATGTGACTTTTGATGGTAAACACACAATGTAATATACAGATGATGCATCATACAATTGTACACTTAAAACCTATGTAATTTTATTAAGCAATATAATACCAATACATTTTAAAAGTAGAAAACTAAAGAATCCTTATCGCAAATTCACTCTTCTTACACATTTCTCATTACAGAGGCCAGAAAAATCAAATATACCCTTGGGTGACTTTTACACATAGTGGTGATGATGGGACTCACTTTTGGAGGGTACAAAGCAAAGAATCACTGGTATTAAGAAAGATTAGATTTTCCTGATAAAAATTTTTTTAAAAGTAAAGCAAAGTTCCATTCTACATTGGCTCCTGTATCCTGTTTTTGAATCTCCCATGAGGACACAAGCATTCATAGTGATGTAAGTATGCTTTGAACTCTGGGAAAGTTAAGGAGTTCAGAGACATGATGACAGTTCCCTGACTTGTTGAATAAAAACTGATGTTAGCAACCACAACCACATACACTGAGTGGCCAGATTATTATGATCTTTGAACACATAATATTCTGGCCACTCAGTGTATATCCTATATAATAAAAGGCTAATATGCAAATTGTCCCCTTGACCAGGAGTTTGACCAGCAGGCAGGCCAGCCAACCACCCATGTCCCCTCCCCCTGGCCAGGCTTACTGGACCCCACTCATGCATGAATTCATGCACCGGGCCTCTAATACTGAGTGGCCAGATTATTATGCGTTCAGAGATCATAATAATCTGTCCACTCAGTATAACTCCACACCCAGTATTATGTGGAACAAGTAAAGCAATTTTTCCCCAATGTGCTAATTTTTTCCTATAATTTGCAGCCTAAATATTTTAAAATTAAATTTCACTACTTTCATATGCACAATGATTTTCTACAGTGGGAAGAGATGGCAAATTAGGAAGGTAAGACTATGTAATTTCAACTGTAGTCACTAATGAAATACAGTTTTTGTGACTCATCCCTACAGGAAAGAGACAAATGTTCAGAAATGCCATATCAGATTTAGTCAAGGAGGTTGAGAACTTATCTTGTTATAAAATTTATGACATATTGAAGTTCCTAACCTTCATTCCTTTTAAAATTTATGTTACAAATTCAATGAGCTAATCTATCACCATAGAATTGTTGTAGAACTCACTGATGTCACTCAAAGTTAAATATGTTTTAAATTATTACAACGGTTTTTTCTACACATTTTAAAAATTGTCTTCTTTTGATGGTTAATGTATTTTTTGCTTTTGTTTTATTCACTGGAAAATATATTACCTATCTTGAAGCCTGAGTTAAATGTATATCTTTTAAATTAGAAGCACACTTACATGAAAAAAGAAAGGGAAAAGAAAAAAATAGAAAAAAAGAAGGAAGGAAGGAAGGAAGGAAGGAAGGAAGGAAAGAAGGAAGGAAGGAGGGAAGGAAGGAAAAGAGAAGAAATAAGGCAGAGAAATACACCTTAATATAGCAAAAGAATTGATAAATTTTCTGTGCTTTTACATTTAATATCAAATTCTTTAATATTATTTTATTGAGAGGTAAAGGATTGTTAGTGCCTCATTGAACAGTTTAGACACAAATGATGCTATCTATGTGTCTTGCCAGCTGCCCTGAAAGCCCACACAGTTTCTGGCCCAGTCTCATAGAATGCTCTCCTGTAGGAATGTCCTTCTCAATTTGCTCCTTGTCAGCATATGGCCCTCCCCAAATCACACATGTAGCCAGGTTTAGGTGCTACAGTGGGATACGGATACAGATAGAGATGAGCCCAGAAGACTGATATAGGATAAAACATATATGGGGATTTTAAGAAGTCTGATGATGACGATGTGTGTGTGTGTGTGTGTGTGTGTGTGTGTGTGTGTGTGTGTGTGTCTGTGTGTGTATTCTGCAAAATTCCATTTAAGAGAATCTCTCTCTATATTTTATTTTCACCCACAAAGTGTGGATTTTATTCGAAATTATGACCAGTGGCCAAGGTGGATCATTATTTAGCCCAGGCAGCTTCTGTTTTCTTTCAGTGGGAAAGCTTAGTGTATAACACAAAGAGTATATAAATTATAGGGCCACTCTTAGGCTAGGTCAACGCTCCATCTTAGGGGCAATAAAATGATTACTTGCTCAGTCAATGAAGATCAGCAGCTGATCAAGACCAAGCGTCAGGGAGAGTTTTCAGACTCATTCCAGCTAGCAAAATGAAAATCTATATTGGGACCCCTGGGACATGAAGAGAGAACAAAATTGCTTTGAGCCACTGTGGTGGTTGATAAATGGCACACTAAGAGAAAAGCATTAGTCTCTTTACCCACCTGCCCAAGTCTAGTGAAATTCAAAGAAAATATGTACCTCACCGGCATGCAATTGAGGACTTAATTTATTCTCTCTCACCAGCACAGATACTCTGCAGTTCATACTTCATTGCAATTATTAGAAGGGATAAAGTAATGTCATTTTCCAAGGTCATGTATTAACTTTCCAAGCATTGTATGTAGAATAAGAGCATAAGCCCATGAAGAAAATATATGTTAATATAATTAATTTTTAAAGGTAGTTGCTCATAAAATAAATATTTTTGAAATTATAGCAAAAGAGTAATGCTTTATCTGTTCAGATTTCTTAGAGGTATCGATTCAAAGAAGAACTAATCAGGAGAATACCTTAGGTTATATTCAATCTAGGATTTTTTATATTTACAATATGTATATCACTCTTGTAATGACATTGGACAAATAAGTTGAAATCAGTCAGAAATAGCCAAATCAACCTAATTAGTAAACAAAATTAAACATTTTAAAAGAGGTAATTCAACTATGATAGTCTAAGTCTCTGATTATTATTTTTAATATAAATTTTAGCAAGGATATAATATAAATATATAACAGCAGTGAAGATTATTTATTTGCACAGAAGCTTAAAAATAGAAATAATAAAGAATATTTCATTTTTTTCTATTGACAACTCCCATTATCTAATATTTGAAACAAATAGATCAAATAATTAAGATTAAATAATTTTTGAAGAAGTGGGACACACAAGAGATATGAATTGGAATATATGAGACAGTGGAAGTTTGAAATAAATTAACCAGTTCTGGGGCAGAATTAAAAATGGAGATTTTTCTTTTTCTTCCCCTCCCCCCTCCCCCCCACAACTTTAATATATCCCAAACCAGGGAAGTTTTCATTTTTTTTTTAATTTTACTTTTCATTAGAAAAAGTGATGTTTATTAGATATAATTAAAGTAAGGTGCTTAAGTTCTCTTTCTAGATGTTCAATGTTGAATTAAGACTAAGCTGTCTAAGGACAACCTCTCCTTTCACATATGCAAAACTACGCACATACGCATTTGTAATGGCAGATCCTCCAAACGAGGATCATGGCATGCATCACCTACAATACTATTTTTCCAACTAGTTATCATTACTAATTTGCTCTACTTTTGTAACTGCTTATTATCACAGGCTCTCCTTTCCCTTCCCAAGTGTATCAACAAATGCAGCAGATGATTTATTTTCCCTGCTCATGTGATCAAACCTTGAAATCATGCTTATATTTGTATAAAACCCATATGTCACCCTTCTCAGTCCCCACTGCAACAAATTAAGCCATTTTATATAGTTCATGAAATTTATTACTAAGAAAGTAGTATTTATTTGTTCCAAAATGAAATGAGTAGAATAAATATCAAGAATTATAAAACAGATTGGGAGCTTATCTGTGGATTAAAGATTATCCCTTTGGTCAATTTTGAAAACACCAATAGAGCCAAACAGTTGTACAGCGGTACCTCGAGATACGAATTTAATTCGTCCCATAACCTTGAGGCAAGGGAATCTATGAGATGCTCCAGTTGAGGTAAACTGGTGGGTCGTGTGCAGCCGGGCCAATCCACGCAATTACTCCTATCTCAAATGTTGCTCGTATTTCAAAGCAAAAATCGCTCACTTGATGGCTCATATCTCAAAAATCTCGTATGTTAGGGCAATCGTATCTTGAGGTACCACTGTATATATTAACACTAGAAGCCCAGTGCACAAAAGTTCATGCACTTGTTGGGGGGTCCTGCAGCCCAGCCTGCCCCCTCTCACTGTCTGGGAGCCTTTGAGGGGTTTCCTACTGATGGGGAATGGACCTAAGCTGCAGTCGGCCTTTTTCTGTGGGAGGCGACTGGGCTAAGCCCATGGCCGCTGTGAGCTCGGGGCCTCCCAGCCACTGTGGCTTTGTCTGGATGGATGTCCGGAAGATGTGTGCCCTAATTAGCATATTACCCTTGTATTAGTATAGATTTTACCCACTTCAGTTCCTTCACAGATTGTCACCTACTCATATAAACCACAGAGATGCTTGTTGGCTTCTATCTTGTAAAAACCTTAGCTTCCTAAAACTGATCTTTAAATAGATATTAAAAATTCAATTAAAGCCTGAAAGACTCTCATCAAGGACATGCATTTTTGAAAATATTAAGTAGTCTAAAAGAAATTTCCAGCATCCTTTGAATTATGTAATAAATAAGTCACGATGACCTTTTTTTGTTTTGTTCTTTTGCTTTATGTGAATAACCCATCAGATGGACGTCTGTGTCATTTTCGTAGTAATTTCCTGGCTAAAGTTTTCAAATCGGGGGAGGGGAAGCAAATACCTACAGGCCATGTCTTAAATCTGCATATAAAGCAGTCCGTCAGCTGCCTAAATTATTTTTTAAGAATTTTGGCACATCTCTATGTAAAGAATGATTATGGTTCCAAGGGTTTTCTGAAGGTAAAATAATTTGTCAAACTCTAACAAAACTTTTTCGATTTTGTATGAAAAGTTTATGAAGCTGAACTATAGAAGTCACTTGCACTGATCTGTTGATTCAAAGCATACCTAGGGAGAGCTAATATGCCCATATCCCTTGTACAAGTGTTAGCATATGTGCATGCTCAAGAGTGCATTTTAAGCACCATTAATGTGGATGAAGGACAGCATGACAGTCATTTTTCATGAGTGCTGGTTTCATTGATGCAGTTCCTCTGAACAGCCCTCTCCAGCTCTGACTGTTCATGAGCGGCAAAAATAGCTCAGTATGTCCATTCATCATCTGAATGATAGGTGGTAAAACCTCCACTCCTTTGTCTCCTGCAGAATTAGTGTGTTTTCATGGACTGTGCCTTTTAAGCTCACTAATAGCAGCATTCCTTGCTTAGTTCCCTCCAGTTCTCTCCATGGGCTGCTGCTCACATCATAGGAAGCAATAAGAGGCGGGAGTAGAAGAACATGGGAAGGGATGGGACCCCTGGCTGATGGGGGTGAATGAGGCAACAGCCAATCACTTCGCATTATGGTTAATAAGCCAACAAATGCATAAAGGGAAGATGAATAGGATGAATCAACTTTTAGAAACAAGTAGCATAGCTAGTTCTTGTGTTCTCTCTCTCTCTCTCTCTCTCTCTCTCTCTCTCTCTCTCTCTCTCTCTCTCTCTCTTTCATCTCTCTCTTCTTTCCATCTCTTTGAGTACAGTGTAGTCGCCATGTTTTCTGTGGCACAGAAATCATTGCAGGTGGGACATTATTTTCAGCACTCACACTAGATCATGGCAATATGCTCTATTTGGATTTCCCTTGGAAGACCTCCCAGAAGCCTCTGATACTGCAGAGTACAGCTGCTGGCGATCGTTAGCACAAGTAGATTTGGCTTAGCTGGAAGCCTAAGGCTTGGAAGGAAACATATATCTGAGCTCAACTGTTAATCCAAAAGCTCAGAAATTAAAAATTAAAAAAATAACCAAATAATCAAATGTTTATATTGTATATTTTGCAGATAAAAGACTTTGTTCTTAAGATGAAAAGTGGACTTCTTAGGGAAGGTGGAAGAGGTATGTAATGTCTTCAGTCAGATGGAGCATTCTTTAACATTGTGAGCTTTCCTGTCCCATTTGAGTAGATGTGCATACATGTTCATGTCTTAGGTTGAGTTAAATATGAATAGAAATTGGCAAATAATGGTAAATCAAAATCATTCTTAGGAAAAGGAATATGTAATGTTATTTTTAAATTAGATTAAAATGAATAATGCTCATGTAGTTAAAAATGAATTACTAAAGAATATCCTTTTTTTAAATATTTTATTGATTTTTTTATAGAGAGGAAGGGAGAGGGATAGAGAGTTAGAAATCTCTATGAGAGAGACACATCAATCAGTTACCTCCTTCATGCCCCTGTGCCTGCAACCAAGACACATGCTCTTGACCTGAATCAAACCTGAGGCCTTTCAGTCTGTAGGCTGATGCTCTCTATCCACTGAGCCAAACTGGTTTCAGCAAACACTCTATACTTTTAAATGTTTCATTTTGTTTTTTGTTTTTTTTTCAAATATATATATTTTATTGATATCAGAGAGGAAAGAAGTGGGAAAGAGAGAGACAGAAACATCAATGATGAGAGAGTCATTGATTAGTTGCCTCCTGCACGCCCTTAATGGAAATGGAGCCCTCAACCCAGGCATGTGTCCTGATCAGCAATCAGATCTGACACCTCCTGGTTCACAAGTTGAGGCTCAATCACTGAGACATGCTGGCCAGGCCAAATCTCAAGTTTTTAAAGCAGAGCATATAAAATCAAATGGTTCCCAAATAAAAATACTATTTAAGAAAAATTAAGATTGGATATAAAAATCCCCAAATGTTTAGCGCTATTGATTCATTTACATTAAATTAACTTAAAAACACTTAATTAATATTTAATGCTAGGTGGATTTTAAGATGACTAATGCCAAAAATTCAAAAGCACAGACAAAACAAAGTATAACAACTAATCCTGTGTTTGAAATGGCTGGGATTAAATAAACACACAAATGAACTTCACATTATGAAATGTCTAAGTCTTCATTAAAAAATAATAATAATGATAGGAAGTACAGAGCACTAAGGTCCTCAGACTATCTGCAACATCTGTACCCAAGGCCTTGAGAACAGCTTTACCCTTAATTAAATAGTAATTTGACCAGTTTATTTATTCCATTAGATTGTGACTATTTTTCAAGAAAGTCTTTTTTTTTTAATAAATATATAATGGATCCTACCTATAATGAAAAATAGAAAAAAAAATGTGGGAAAAGCCTCAAAATTGATACTCAATAAATCAATGTAGTAGAAAACAAAAGATGTCTCCAGAAATCCGTATTGGATTAGTTTTTTCAGATTGAACAAAATTATAATATTCCTATCGAGCCTCTGTTTGTTTTAATTGAGACAGATTAGCAATGAAAAGGATTAATTAACCAAAATATTTATAATATTTGTATTGTAAAAAATCCCATGATATTGGTCTTGATTCAATATCATCACCACTAAACAATAATATAAAACAAACCAAAATTGACTCATATATTCATTTTTAAGGATCATAACAAATGATATATGTTGTTTTCATTGAAAAACATTTGGAAAGTTTTAATGATCATTTCCCTTTTCAATGTTTTTAAGGCCTTAATATGGTCCTTATCTAAAAGAGTCTCACCATAGTCAATAGTCCAGGGGCTGTTAGTTTATTACTCTTTTAATGTTGGCACTTCAAAGTTTTATTCAAAAAACACACCTTTCTATTTAGTTAAACATGTGAATCTTTTTACCTTCAGTTCCTTAACTATTAAATTATATCCCAACCAAATTAACCTTTCATTATATTTTAAATGAAAAATTAAACATCTTCATTTTAGTTATGACTAGCATAAGGATCTTAATTTAATTTTTCCTTCAAATTTTACTAAGATGTTTTATTTAAAAAATGATCTGGTTACTATACTCCAATTATGTCTCATTTAATTATGTACTACAGTATTCATTTTTAATATCATATGTATGGATTTTTATAAAATTTTAGTTAGAAATAAATTAATCTGACAGTAAACATAGAACTGTGCTTTTCAAATATTTGTTTCTTTTCTTAAAACAATAATACATATTCTAACTTTGGGTCAAAGTCTAAATTATAAGCACTTAAAAAAATTACAATATCAAAATAAATTCCTCCTGCAAATATAATTAAAAGCTCTAAATAACATTTCAAAATTATGCTAGAACAGTCATTTGTATTGTTTTGAGGTTGAAGAATAGAGATAAACCTGAACAAATGAGGACAGTGTACTTCCCTATAAACCTCTCAAATAAAAAGGCTAGAGTATTCATAAGTATTACACTAACAGATAACAAGAAAGGTAATTTGCATAAGGTTTGAAAAAATTAATTCCATGGAGGATCATATTATCTAAAATATTTTAGCAAATAATTCATAATTGAGTGAGTTCAAACTCTTATTGCAATTGAAACAATTGCAGTTTAGTTTTATATATGGAAATGTCCCATCTCTCTTTAATAAAATCAATTTAAATAGAAACAAGGATTTTTATTCACAAATCTATGCAAATTAGGCTTAGCACACATGTGTGTTTTTTTTTATGGGAAAGAGGGCTCTTAATGAAAACTGAAATTATGACTCCTAAGATTTTGTGTGGAAACTGTTGGGTTGTGTCTGCTCACCAATGTTAGTAAGAGAACTAGTTATGATTATTAGTTGACGAATAAAATCTGATGATTATAAGAATATTTGAATCTATTTTCCAACAAATATTTAATGAGTAAATCAAGATGTGTCCTAGATTTTTTTTTATCAGATTCAAATTTTTAACAACTGATATATGTTCTTTTCCCAAGATAGTAGGCTATCTTCAACAACCTCTGCTTGTTCCCTGATTTGATTTCACTAATTTAACAAACTGCAGGCTCATGAAATCCCAAGGCAGCTTATTTGTTAAGCTTCCAGATCTTCCTAATAAAACAAACATCATCTAGCATACCACTGCACAGTTTAGAGTAAAAGATGCAGCATCAACCCTAAACAAAATGTTAAGTGGACAAGCTGTATATGAGTTTCACTTTATGTACAAGTCAAAGATAAATTTATACATTTATTTAGTTATGTATTCCTAATCTAGCAAACTGGACATATCACAAACATACACACACATGTAATTGCATTATAATGACAATTCTGGAAAACAAAAGTTTATGCTGTGCTCTCTGATGAGAGAAATCATAGACACTTTCATAGGAATGCATAAAAATTGAGCCTTCCTGAGAGTACAAAGGCATTAAATATATGCCTACTATTAGTCCAGATAATCTTGCATACTTGATACTTGTCCATGTGAACATTATCCTTGAATTCAATAAGCGATGTTTATTTATTTATTTTTAAAATATTTTATTGATTTTTTACAGAGAGGAAGGAAGAGGGATAGAGAGTTAGAAACATCGATGAGAGAGAGACATTGATCAGCTGCCTCCTGCACGCCCCCCTCTGTGGATGTGCCCGTAACTAAGATACATGCCCTTGACCAGAATTGAACCTGGGGCCTTTCAGTCCACACGCTGATGCTCTATCTACTGAGCCAAACCAGTTTTGGCATCAATGAGCGATGTTTATAATGGGAGAGGCTATGTACATGTCAGGTCTAGGGGTTATAAGGGAAATTTCTGAACCTCCCTATTAATTATTTTGTAAACCAAAAACTTTGAAACAAATAAAAATCTTAAAAAAAATATAGTGTATGTTATGTGCAGTTATCTATGTATATAAAACCCTAATATGCAAATAGACCAAACAATGGGACAACCGAACAACTAAACAACTGAATAACCAGTCACTATGTTGTGTGCTGAACACCAAGGAGTGCACACATCAGGCATAAGCAGCAGGGAGCAGAGTATGGAACATGGTGGGTGTTGGCCACGGCGGTATAGTGAAGTGGGTGAGTGGAGGTGCCCAGACCAAGGTGGGGCACTAGTTGCTGTCATCGGGGTGAACCTCTGGTGGTTACTAAAAATTCTTTGCTCCCGCACCACTTTCCTGCCCAGCACATGCCCCAATCACTCAGCACCATTAGTGGGTGTGAGGGGCAGCTGCTAGCCCCAACAGCCCCCCAGGGCTTCTCCAGCTCCCCCTGCTCCTGAGGGGCTATCGGGGCCAGCACCGCTGCTTGCACCCATTGAAAGCTGGTCCCAATCATTTGGTGCCATCAGCAGATGCAAGCAGCTGGTGACCCCAATTATCCCAGAGGGCTTCTCCACCTCTCCCTGCTCCTGAAGGGCAATTGAGATAGCAGCCAGTGTTCACACCCACTGACAGCACCAGCCCTGCTTGCACACACTGCTGGCACTGGCCCTAATTGGTCCATGCCATCAGTAGGTGTGAGCCGGCCGGCGCCATCAGCACATGGGAGCAGCAGTGGCAGGACTGGGGCTGCTGGCAGACAGAGGACTTGGGGCTGCAGCAGGAGGGGCCAGGAGGGGTGTGGAGGATGGGCTGAGACCTGTTCCTGTGCCCACCACAGCCTCACAGCCCACAGTTCCTTTCAAGATGCATGGATTCGTGCACTGAGCCCCTAGTAGAATTATAAATGTGAATATTGTGCATTAGCTTTGCCAAGAGTTTCCTGTGTAGTGTGCAAAAATGGTAGTAGTGAATTTTAAAAATTAACTAATTTGAAGTACTTTAATAGTAAACATTAACCCTTTTAAAAATAAATAAGTTATACCAAATAATTGCACAAACACATCATGATGGCAATATATTAAGAGACACAGGAGCAAAACCTGGAATAATTTGAACAATGATATATGATAAAGTAATATTATATTATAACCAAAGTTATAAAATAAATATCCAGGAATTCATACTGATATAAATGACTGATTGATTGATTGAATGAATGAATGAATAGAAGTGAACTTATTTTCAAAATGATTTTTGGAGATATTTTATCCTCAGGAAATGGAACATAACCTCTTACTTCTTAAGTGTGTTTTACTCACAATGACTTCATTTCAAAGAGGGGTATGGAACAGAAACAATGGATACATTTCCAGTGAAGAATCTTGACAGACACTATCCAAGCCAGGTGAGCAAAGTTAATATCAACATTGGTAAGTCATGTCTGCAGTAAGTGCCATTGATATGATATAATTAAAGTGCCACATCATCTTTGTATACTCCCTCCCCCCCCAAAAAAAAAAGTAAGTCCAATCTAGTAAAAAAGGAAAATGCCAAAGAAATTTCAATTAAGATACAGTAAATAAAATACTTGCAGGACTTGCTAGAGTTTGAACGTTGTTCCTCCTAATTTTATATTTTGAAGCCCTAATCCCCAGTGTGCCCATATCTGGAGACAAAGTTTTTGAGAGGTAATTAAAGTTAATTGAAATTATAATGGTAGGGCTCTGGTCCATTGGACTGTGGCCTTATAAGAGAAGAACAAAATCTCTCTCTTTCCCCATCACGCGAGGATAGCCATCTACAAACCAGGAAGTGAATCCTTATCAGGATATGTCCATGCTGGTACCCTGATTTCTGACTTCCAAACTTCAGAGCTGTGAGAAAGCAAATTTCTGTTATTTAAGCTATTCAAT
This sequence comes from Lasiurus borealis, assembly GCA_004026805.1. NCBI lineage: Eukaryota > Metazoa > Chordata > Mammalia > Chiroptera > Vespertilionidae > Lasiurus > Lasiurus borealis. Next base: position 34,292 of record PVJN01007610.1, on the reverse strand, counting down.
ATACAGTGCTTTGTTGTGGCAGTCCTAGAATAATAATATAGTACTTCTTGATAATGTCAAGGTTATGAAAAGAAACAAAGAAAAATCTGAGAAACTCACAACTGAGAGGAGCCTAAAGAAACATAAGGACTACATGAATGTGATATTCAGGATGGAACTCTGAACTCCAGATCATAATAAGATATCTATCGTTTTTCACTAATTGTGACAAATGTACAATGTTAATGTGAGGTGTTAGTAATAGGGAAAATTGGGTATACAGTATATAGTGTATAGAGACTCTCTTACACTTAAAACTTAAAACTATTCTAAAATACAATTTTATTTTTAAAATAAATAGAATTTCACATAATTTATGTATAAATATGTGCTCACAGAATGTCTGAAAGCTATTGAATTAATCACTTCATAAACAATTATTGAAGAAATCTCAGGAAAGTTATGGCAATGAGGCTGGAAATTAAAAGGAGAAAATAATGTCCTTTGTAGATCTCACATATTTTACTGCATAATACATTTTATCACACAATATCTAGTTTAGCAGTATTTCTACCAAATGCATCTCAAATTCATTCTTTGACTTATGTAATTTACAACTCAATTAGAGAGGAAAAGGTGAATATATCTACTTCATTTGATTCATTTGTTAAAATTGGACGGTTTGGTAGACACAAATAGAATGTCTATCTTTAAATACTATTTTACATGATTAAAGAACATGAAATACAATCGTATCATACAAATTGGTTCATGTTTTTACTTTTTTTTCAGAAGCCAGCAAACTTAGCAATTTGTATCAAGTCTAGAGCAAGCCTAGTTCTGCATATAGGAAATCTTCAGATAAAAGATCTTTTTAGCCGAAGCTGGTTTGGTTCAGTGGATGGAGCGTCTGTCTGCGGATTGGGGGGGTCCCAGGTTCGATTCCGGTCAGGGGCATGTGCCTTGTTTGCGGGTGCATCCCCGGTGGGGGGTGTGCAGGAGGCAGCTGCTTGATGGAGGCAGCTGGTCGATGTTTCTCTCTCATCAATGTTTCTAGCTACCTCTCTCTCTTCCTCTCTGTAAAAAATTAATAATAATAATAATAATAATAATAATATATATATATATATATATATATATATATATATATATATATTAAGATCTTTTTAACATGCTCTTCCAGGGGTCAGAGTAGTATAAGGACCTTCTGATCCAATAAAATATATTTATTAAATTTGCAAGCCTCATATATTTTCAACTAAAAAAATAGACTGCTCTTGGGTCTGGGTAACCCTGTGCATTCCTATAGTGCTTGTGAGAACATTTTGGAATGGTTTGAGGCCTTCCCCTGCTGCATCCAGAGCAAGGTTATAGAAATTTCAGACAGTCGGGGGAAAAAAAATGAACTGCTTTCTCTCATATGCATTGCATTCACTGCTAAACATAAAAAAATAATCATTTAAAATGTCATTGTCTCTGAAGTATATTTCATTATAATAAGTTAAATATGTTACATGACATATAAATCTTTATCACAAGATGGTTTACCTCATTTCCATTAAATCTTATAACGATGTTTAAGGGTTTGCTGGCTATTTTCAATTAATCAGGTGGCAAAGTGTCATGGAAGCCACCAAGATGCCCTGCAGAAAGGTCAATTACTTGTTTGTTTTTTCCCCCTGTAAATTAAATAACCACTGATTTAGAAAAGCATTTTATAAGGACAGTTAAGTCAATAATATACTATAATGATCTTCTAGCCACTGTATCTTTATAATTAATTCATATTTGATAATCAGGGAACCTCTGGATTAAATAAACATCCTGCTGAAACTGGTTTGGCTCAGTGGATAGAGCATCGACCTGAGGACTGAAAGGTCCCAGGTTTGATTCCGGTCAGGGGCATGTACCTTGGTTGCAGGCACAACCCTAGTAGGGGGCATGCAGGAGGCAGCTGATCGATGTTTCTCTTTCATCGATGTTTCTAACTCTCTATCCCTCTCCCTTTATCTCTGTAAAAAAATTAATGAAATGTATTAAAAAAAAGAAATAAACATCCTTAAATCCAGCTACTGACAAATTTAGGAGGACTGATGGCTCCCACCTTTGATCAAAGTAAAAAAAATAATAATTTGTGTAGCTCAATGCCTGAGACACTGATGTTGGTTATTTTTTCTACTCAGAGAGATAAAGATATGTGTTTTATTTTAAAAACAATTCTTTTTCAATTGGAGTGTTGATTCTATGGTTAATGTTGTGGCAAGATCAAAATAATTTCCAAGTGGAAAAATAGAAAAGTGACTTCTGGATTTGAAAACTCATCTATATCTAAAAACACTAAATCAAATACTAACCATATGATACATATACATATATAATGTCATATAAACCTTCTTAACATACCTATTATAAATATTTTATACATTATATGTATTATAGGGAGTAGGGCAAAAGTAGATATAGTTTTGTGAGTACACAAAACACATTTATTGTATTATTTTTTAAATTATTGTATTATTTTCCACAATAACTATAAACCTACTTTTGCCCCTGCACTTATATATTACATGTAAATAATAAATGTTATTCTATGTAAACATACTAAACTACATGTAATATATTTCATATGCACCTATTATATATGTTTACATATTAACATAATAAAATATTTATTATATTACATATATTAATTATATATTATATACTACTTATATAGATACCTTTATATCTATAATTCCATATATACCTTTATATTTATATCTTTACATATATATTCATATCTTTCAATTTTCAAATATAATGAGAAGAGAAACTACCATTGAGAAAAGGATTGTTAGATCCATCTACAAATGTGTCCATTAGGAAGAAAGAATAGATCTATTCACATGTACAGTCTCTCAAAATGGTACTTTATTTGCAAACTAGAGAGGCTTAGTGCATGGCATCTGTGCACTGGGGGTGACACGGAGGGGGGGGGGGGTCAGCCTGGCCTGTGCCTTCTCGCAGTCCGGGGCCCCTTGGGGGATGTCAGCCTGCCATCTTAGGCCCATTTCTGGCTGAGCAGTGCTCCCCCTGTGAGGGTACACTGACCACAAGGGGGCAGCTCCTGCACTGAACGTCTGCTCCCTGGTGGTCAGCACCCATCATAGCAACTGGTCATTCTGCTGTTTGGTCTATTTGCATATTAGGGTTTCATTATATAGGATAGGGTCTTTGCAAATAGAATTGAATTAAGTTGAGTTCATTAGGCTGGCCCTAATCCAAAAAGACTGGTATCCTTAAAGGAAAAGGAAAGCACCGTCTGGAGATAGAGTCACACAGAGAACACGCAACAACAGTTCCTTAGATTGAAGTGCTGCTACTGAAAGCCAAGAATTACCTGGGATCCACCATCAAACAGGAAGAGACAAAGAAGTATTCCCCTCCACAGACTTCGGATGGAACATGATCTTGCTGATACCTTGATTTTGTCCTTATTGACTCTGTAACTGTGAAACAATAACTTTCTATTGTTTTGGCATCCAATTTGTGGTATTTAACTTTGGCAATCATCAGAAACAAGTAAAGCAGATTAGAAGGATGGAATTTGGTATACTAATTGGTACTCCATCCTCCTGTGGTACTTTTTTTTTTTTTTTCACCATTTGCTGGATAAAGAGACAGAAACTATTTCTTGGAATTGGAGACTATAAACCACTCCAAGATAAAATTTCCTTTTTCCCAATGAGGTTTAACAGTTGCTAAACTTTGAGAAATGTATGCATGTTGGCCTATATGGATCTGTCTATCAGTGGGTTTACTAGTGATTTTCTATTATTTAATTTACAAGGTGGGGAATAATGAAAAGATTAGTTAAATGTATACCAATCCAAATTAACAAGAGATTAGTAGAGTAATATATATGATCTATAGTGTTAGTTATTTCTAGGCCATTTTTTTGTTATTCTAATTGTTTGGTACCTTATAGCAAAGTATAAAATAAATAATAAGTATTTCTCTTCTAACCCCAGTTCTAATTTGATTTCAATCATGTGTTGCATTTTGGGTTTTATACTTTGGAAGTTACATTCTTTGGAAGAGGGATACTGTTATTAATTTCTAATCATTAGCTGTTAGTATGGAGCCCAGCGATAATAGTAATGCAAAATAGTATAGTAAATGTTTGGATAAATGAATGAATACATGAAATATAAACATATTAAATTATATGCAATGAGGCCCAGTTATCATTATCTTCACATGATAAAATATAGTCATGTTACTTTTATTGACAGAGAAACTGACCATGAGATGGGCTTGTATAGATAGACCTTGAATTTTTATTTGACTTTTCAAAGTATGAATCTATTGTTGCAGGGAATTGATTTCTAATTTTCATAGTCATTTTGTTAATTATCCAGGATCCACAAAATTTCCCTCTTTTGGCCCCATCTGGTCATCCACAGCTGATACCCTGGTTTCATACATCATTAATTTAGAAAGCTGCTGAGAGTTCCCAGCTTCAGAGTTCAGATAGAAATGCTGACAGTTTTCTCAGAATGTAGGCTGACATGTAACATCATCAAAATGGACCTAGAGGGCAGAAAATGGATATTCACTTTTGGATTCGAGGCTCTTTGTTCTACTACCTGAAAGACATGCAGCCATCATCACCCCCACCCCCACTCAAGCCCTTGCCATTATGGGGAGGAACAAAACGAGGGAAAATATATTTGAAGGACATACTCATTGAAGAGAACATAAACTGCAGAACTGAACCAGATGGAACCTCTGTCAATGTTAAGCCTTCTCGAATCTGTGCTATACAGAAAAGTTAGGATCCTTGAGAAAAATTAGTCAAATAGGAAGAAAACCTATGTTTCCTTTGCTCATCTGGATAACAAATTGTCAAGTTTTCCATCTGGAGTTCAATGTCCATGCTTCTTCTTAGCGTTAACTGCACACATTACTATCTCTTCCTTCAATGTCCTTCATCCTTTAGTGCTCTATACACTGAATGCACCATACAATAGAACATTTTCTTCTTACTGTAGAGAACAACTGGGAAAGGCCCCTGAGCTGAATGCAGTGGTGCCTGGCAGAGCCATGACCTGGAAACATACCTTGCCAGAGGCAGGTGTGTTGTCATTTTGACCTTTTGCTCAGGTGCCAGGAGGAGGATTTCATTATCTAAATCTAGCCAGGCCCCAGGAACAAACACAATTATCCAGGCCCACCCAGAAGTGAATATTACAAAGAAGCCATGAAAATGCACATATTTTCTTTACCTTAAACTTTATAAAAAAACTTTCTGGTATCTTGCTGTTTAAAATAAACATGCTCTATCAGCTCTAAGTCCCTGTCTCTCCATCAGAGGACAACTGTCCCACCAGGTCTCAGATTTCCTTATTATATTTTTATTTGTCTCTTTCTTTTTCTCAATCCCCCATCGCCCCTACTCAGGACTCCTGTCCATTCTCTAGCCATGTTGGTTGTGGAAAAAAGATAAATATTTACATATTACCATTACTTGTGGCCTTAATTTGAAAAATCCACTGAATAACTTACCCGTCATCATCTCTTTCAAGTTTACTGTAGCCTTTGTCAGAAAAGATTGTACAGTACTTTTCTCCTGGCTTCTCTGTTACTCTGTTCTCCAATTTATTTATTTTTATGTGTTAATCTCTCATTCTATTGCATCCCCTTCTCTTTGTTTATAATTGCTCCACTACTTCTTGCCAAAGTTTGAACACCTCACACCTTGACCACATTTGTTCTTCTACAGCATCCCTCTATGAAATCTTATTAATTCCTAAGACCTCACATGCCCCTCCTAGTTAGTGGCTTGCTGTTTATGGGCTGTACTTCTCCTCTGCCTCCCAGATGCATATTCCAAACCAATCACTTAACTTTTCCATTTGGATGATTCCCAGAACATAACCTGTTGATAATGAAACACAACATAATATGTCCAATCACAACTTGTTCAAATGAATCTCTTGATTGAATTCCATCCACAATTCAATTTTTCCTATAAAATTCTCTACATTAATAGATTCTTCTTCCACCAGTCACTCAATCTAAAGACATGAAAACATTGTTTATCACTCACGATTACTTAAACCACTAGATGCAATCCATCACAAAGTTTTATAACTCCTATATATATCTCAAAGCTGTCTATTTCTTTCCAGCTCTGTGACAAACACATGAGTTGCAGGCAACATCTGTCAGATGGATTACTGAAAGAGTTTCCAAATTGGTCTTTCCTTCTCCACTATTTATTCTGGAAAAAAATATATACATTTCTCAGCACAGCAGTCAGAGTAATCTAAATTAGTTTCTTGCTCTCCTCTATGATTAGGATAACATTTAACTTCTATAAATTCTGTATGTCTATCTAGAAGTTCTTATATGATTCAATCCCTTCTCAATGCACTTGTCACCCTATCCTCTTTTTTTCCCATTGCACAATCCTGGCTTCTTCTTCTTGAAATTAAAAAAAAAAATGCTTGCTAACCATGTTTACCTTTTTAAAAAAGCAGGTAATGCACACATACACAAAAGAGGATACATTTCCTCCCCATCATTTAGCTTAAAATAGAACCACAGGCTCTACATATATTCTTTCCTACTGAAAGCAACATTATATCAGCAATTCCCTTACAAATCTTCATATTCTTACCACAAATGTACAAGCCTACAAAATGTATTGCTTAAATTTGTCTATTTTGTCTAACTTTATCTTCCTTGATGAAGTCATAGAAGTATATTTTTCTGTTACTTTTATTTCATTTGATGTCATGTTTTTTGAAATTAATTCATTATATCAAATTGTATTTTATTTATTTAAACACCTTTTAAAATATATTTTTATTTATTTCAATGAGGAAGGGAGAGTGCGAGAGAGATAGAAACATCAATGATGCCCCACAGTGGGTATGGAGACCACAATCCGGGCATGTGCACAGAGCGGGGATGGACTGTGACCTTTTGGTTCATAGGTCGATGTTAAACCACTGAGCTATGCCAGCTGGGCTTAGTTTCTCTATTCTAGCACTTTTTCATCTAATGGTATTTATAATCCCTTTACATTTTGTTATTCTTGTGATATCCTTTGTAAGTTTGTTTTAAATTAGTTTTCCACTTTGGTTGTCCTTGTGTTGTTTTTTAGAATATGACCACATGAAAGATGAAGAAACATAAACTCTTGTATTTACTAAAACCTCAGAATGTACCAATTGAGCTCCAAGTACCCCTTCAGTTCACGGTAGAAGCAGGTTTGGGTAGTGAGTTCTGCTCTACTCCTTTGGTGTTGGGAAGGAAAAGTGCTTGGGTATTAATGATTGAGCTAGTCAATTACCAATTATTTCCTGCAACTTTGGAACAGACCAAGATTTCTGAGTTATTTATCTGGAGTAAAATTTTGCTAATGCTATTGCTTTATGCAATCAAGGTGCAGGCACTGATTTTCTCAAGTAGATAGAGTCTTTTATTCTTATTTGTCCTCCAAGAATTCTTCTACCTGCCTTCTCTCCAGGTGGAATGAGTCTCTTCCACATCAACAAAACACACAAATTACTATACTGTCTTCTCAGGTTTTGTAGCTGTTTTCAGACTCTTCGATGTTTCACCTTTAAGCGTGAGTCTAACTCCATGGTGACTGCAGCTTGGCTAATTCTCCACCCTTGAAAAAGTTGAAAATATCAGCCTTGTATTATTATTATTATTATTATTATTATTATTATTATTATTATCATTATTTTAAATGTAATATAACATTTTCTCCAAACATGTATTCCAACTTCCTCTGAATAAAGAAAATACAATCAAGCCTCTAGGATCACCACTTTTTTCTATGTGTCTATCACATTAGCTAGTACTTATTAGGTGCTGGATAATAAATTATGTAATAAATGAATAATTTATTGAACAAAATACCCTCTTGAGATATCATCTATTCATATTTACATAAAATACATATCCTATTTACATATTATATTATGCATTTTCTCTAGCTGCTGACTGCAATCTGTTCTTGAAAGTGATGAAAGTGAGATAAAATTCGGCAGACTTTGCTGTTAAAAAAATCTTTATATCCTTTCCATAAATATTATATAAACATTTAAATGTAAATTATTACATTAGTTTACATGGCCCCTTTGGATGATGAGCCTATTAAAGTTGGGAGCAATTTCTCATTTAACAAATGAATAAATTGACATCAAATATTTAAGTTTCTCATATGCCACATACCTTTTTTATTGATATGATTCTTCCTCAGTCCTATCTTTGATGAAAGCATGTCCTGTGAGGGTAGACAACCATGAAAACTAAGACAGATAAATAAAATGCTGAGAAATGAAGATTGCTTCAAAGAAAACAAATTTAACTAGAGAAAACAGCAATGGCCTTGTTATGAAGATTTAACTAACTTTAAGTGTTTAGCTGGTCATACTGCAGTCCAGAAAAGAGACCCATTTAAATATGTAGAAGCCCATTAAACATAAAACAGAGTTAAACTAGAAAGGTATAAAGTTATAGATGGCAAGTGGTTCCCAAAACTCTCTTGTGTGTTTCAGCCTGGAGAACAATGCTAGCTAGTTACCAGATTCAGTAGTTATAGAAATCAAATATTAGATGGACAAGTGACATAAATGTAAATTCAAGTTAAAAAATAACCACAAATGTAACTTTAAGAAGAAAAGATATAATAAAATTTTTCAAAAAGTATTTTGAAAAAAGATTACTTAGTGAAATTCAATAGTGTGTGTCACATTTCTATGCTTCAAATGAAAATCATCAAAATTTTAACTATTTATAGTGGGTTTTAGAACCTTAAGACATAAGATGTACTGCAGGTGCAAAACTACCCATTTTGTTATATAGTAAAACACATATTTAAATAGGAATATAAATATTGATTGTTAATAATAGATTGCTCATAATAGATTGTTCTCTGTTCTTTTCTAAAGCATCTGGTTTTAATTTACTTTAACGTAATTGGCATGTAAGAATCTGGAAAGTACACCTTAACTATGGACTCTGCCCTCACTCTACTTTCACCTTGAGTGGAAGCTATTGCTAATATTAGTAAATCATAATTTTTCTGCTTTATTGGAGGCCAGACAAAGAGTGGGGACTTATAGGCATTATTCTTACTGCTGAGAATAGCTAAGCCCACAGCAGTCCTTACTGTAATGGAGAATAGCTTCTATTGAGGAGACAAAATAATTAAATCAGAAAATAAATATATAACTTACATGATAGCGAAAAGGGTTAGGAACAGAAATAATTCAGGGTAAGGGGAAAGGGAAGAATGGGGAGATGTTGTGGTGTGGTTAGAAGAGGCCTCTCTCTTAATACCACTCTGGATAAAGACTGCAGTGATGGAGAGACACATTCTGGTGGAGATCATTAAAAACAGGGGTAGCAGCCGGAGAACACCCCAAATCAGGATGTTTTTGATGTTTTAAGAAACAACATCAAGGCTGGCATAGTTGGAGCAAAATGAAGCAGACAGAGTTACACTAAAAGGGTGTGTGTGTGTGTGTGTGTGGCAGAATCAGGGAGGAAGATGTAAGTCATCAGAAAACATCATAAGGGAAGCCTGTGGGTAGTGAGAAGAGATGCTATTTAACTTGTACACAAAACAATACAGAGAAAAACACAACTGACAAAAGAACCCATTAACCTACAGGGGAAGGAGAACAGAGTATAGGCATGTGAAATCACATAGCTACAGGCTTAGTCCAGGTGATAAATGATATTGGCTTTGACTAGGGCAGTGGTCCGCAAACACATTAGTCAACAGAGCCAGATATCAACAGTACAACGATTGAAATTTCTTTTGAGAGACAAATTTTTTAAACTTAAACTTCTTCTAACGCCACTTTTTCAAAATAGACTCACCCAGGCCGAGTTATTTTGTGGAAGAGCCACACTCAAGGGGCCAAAGAGCCTCATGTGGCTCCCAAGCAGTGGTTTGCAGACCATTGGACTAGGACAATAGATAGAGGAAATATAAACAGATTATAGAGATATTTTAGGGAAAGAGAAAATAGGATAAGCTCTTCAATGAAGGGTAATAATACTTGAAGTCTGAACAACCACAACAAATCTTTCTATTTGCTAAAGGTTACAGTGACATGAGGAAGAAGTGGATGCTACCAGCCAGTAGATGGGTAAGTGACCAGTTCTTGAATACATCAAGGATCCACACTTTTATTTACAGTACGTATATCTTAAAAAGACCACTTCCTCTCTAAGAATTACTTTTTGATCATCAGGGAAGAATTAGGGAGAAGAGAATTCATGACAACTAACAACAGAAAGAAGAATAAATCTGTGTTAATATATTATTGTCAGAAACCAAATATTGTTCTCACTAAATGGATGTAAACAGGAAGCCAGAAGGCTGGTCAACCTTAATTGCTCTGAAAGGTCAGAGCTAATTACTCACTGTTTAGTTGAAACATTGTTGGTTGAAGCAACCTTTACCTGTTTGTTTCATCTTAATTTCTGTTTTTGTTATTTCTTGCCTAAAGGCTAGGGGTGTGTCCCAAAGCCTTAATAAAAGGGAGAAAAAGGCCAGAGCAAGGGGCAGTCCTTTCCACTAGAGGAAGGCTCCCGCCTTGCCCCCCAATATCGCCAAATTAATATTTTCTAGTCTCTCATTTCATTTGCGTGCGGCCTCCTTCAGAACCCGAACCCTGACCCGGGAACCCTGAACCACACGGGATGTGGAAAGAGGTTCCCACAATTAACTAACTCTACAACACATGCTTGTAGCATACATTTGTCGGTGCTCATTCTATTGTAGAACAAGTAAGACTTCATAAAGGTTCACTCCTTTTCCTCAGGGACAAAAACATCAAAGAGCTGTTGGTAAGAAATTTCCCAGATAGCCCATATGATTCCTACCTTTTGGTATTCATGCCATTATGTAGTCCCTTCTCATATTATATCTGGGTCAGTTTGTGTTATCCACAAAACACAGGCATATCACTTCTGAGTCCAGGTCAACACCATTATATTCATTCTCCTTCTCTCTTGTCTCTCTCTGTTTCTCTCTCTCTCTTTCTGTGTCTTTATCTTCAGAAAGCTCTCTCTGGGAAGAGGCAATTGCAATATTATGAGGACCCTCAAGTAGCCCCGTGGAGATGCTCATGAGGTGAGAAATTGAGGCCCCCTGAAAGCAGTCAACAAAGAACAGTGGTGGCCTCCAGCCAGTAGCTGTGTGTGTGAATCATGTCAGAAGCAGTTTCTCAGCTGCAGCCACGCCTTCACACACCTGGTGGACATCTTGGCTGCAACTTAATGAAATCCTAAGTCAGAACCATCTCCTGAATTTTTCACCCACAGGAACCGGGACAGCTCAATATTTATTTTCTAAGATGCTAAACTTTGGAGTAATTTTTTTATGCAATAATAATTAAGCAAGACCCATTTTAGGACTGAGACTGTCATGCTGTTGCAACAAAAACTTCACATGCAAGGCTGGCTTTGGAACTAGAGAGTGAGTCGAAGCTGCAAGAACCTTGAGCAAGTGTTGATGAAAGCTGGAACGGCTTTCCAATGGTTTATAACAGTGTGGTGGCATTGGAGGGTGTTTTTTAAAATAAAATGCTGGCTTAAAATAGCAAAAAAAATAGACATCCTATTGGAAATCGGACATTTAAAGAGATTGGAGAGAGAGCTATACCAGTAGCCAGAATCAGATCTGTCACTTTCATCTCCACACAGTTGGTGTCCATAGCTAAATATTTCATTTGCTACGGTGCCCAATTCCTGCTTGCTATAAACATTTGTCTGGAAGGAAATTTCAGGGCTTTCTTGTACTTCTGATGCAATTCTAAAACTCAGTTGATGAGGTAGAAGGAAACTCTTCTTAGTACCTGATTTGTATTCTAGCATTAGGCTGGTCCCTCTATTAGCTCTTTGAAAATTACAATGTTTATTTTTTTATTTGTGTAGTTTTTATTAATATGAGGTCAGAAGTGTGGAGGACTGAGGAGGGATGTGCAAAATCTATCTTCTTACTTGGATGCCTTAATGAGAGTATCTTGCCATTTTTGAGATAAAAACAATCATTAAGAACACCTTTCCCCAAAATAGTCAGTTTAGACATCTAACCTAGATAATAAAAGCCCAGTGACTGAAACAGCAGCAAACCCAGAATGACCAGAGACCAGAATGACCATGACACCTCACCCTGAGTGGCTCTGGCCCCTAGCAAGGACCCCCACCCTGACTGGGGCCATGGCCAGCTGGAAAACTGCCCAGATCCCTCACCCCAGCTGACCCTGCCACCAGCAGGGACCTTCTTCCCGATTTGGGGCCCCCTTCAGGGAGGACGGTTAGCCCCCAGCCATATCCCGGGTTTCTATCCTATATAATAAAAGGGCAATATGCAAATTGACCCTAACAGAGGAATGACCAGAATGACCATTCAACCAGTCACTAAGAGGCTCACTGACCACTTCTCAGTCCCTTTCTCCAGCTGGCAGGCTCCAATTGCCCGATGTCGAACAGGGACCTGGGGGTTGGTGGCAGGGGGCACGAGTGACATCAAGCCAAGGCCCCTGCCCCACCAGTTGCCCTATATACAGGGGGCAACCAATGGCAGGGGCGGGGCCAGAAAGTGGGTGGGAATAGCCGACTTCTCAGTTTTTCCCCTGGCCGGCAGGCTCTAGTCACCGGATGGCAAACAGGGGACCCAGTGGTGGGTGGTAGCAGGGCGCTCGGCTGGCTGCAGGAAACCAGGGAAAATGGCCCTGATCACAGGCCAGGCCTACGACCTATACCTGTGCACTAATTTCATCGCCAGGCATCTGCTGTACATACATAAAAGGTTAATATGCTAAGTGTCTGTCTGACCAATTGCTATGATGTTCACTGACCGCCAGGGTTCAGATGCTCAATGCAGAAGCTGCCATGACATTCACTGCCCATTTACAGAGAAACGCTACTGCATAGTGGCCCCCACAAAGCAACACTCAGTTTCTTCCAAGTGGGACACAGGCTCTGCCACCACCCCAGAGTGACAGCCCACCAAATCACAGCCAACACTGACAAGACCCCCTGGCACAAAATGTGGCCTACAGCCCAGCCCAGCCTGGAGACAGTTGCTGTGGGCACCAGGTAATGATGTCACATAGCAAAGCCCAGCTTCCTCTCCCTAGTGACCAGCCTCCTTGAAGTTTCTTCAGCCCGGGAACACAACTTGCTTTATAGTCAGGTGCCAACATTTTACACTTTAACAAAATGTCAAAGAAGTCCTGGAGTAGGAAGATAGGAGACTTGGTAGAATCCTGTTTTCTTTTCATTAGCAGGAAAACAGAGATTTAGAAGGTTTAGAAACTAGGCCTGACTGAAAAGAAGTAAGAAATGGTGGAACTTGAAAATGACTTCAGGTTTTCTCACTGCACAGAATATAGTCAAACACTTTGTTGTCTCTGCGTGATGTACAATAATAATGTGCTTCATGTTGATATGTACTGCTGTGTCACTGACAATTACCTGAAAGAGAAGTTGGGGTGCTTCACTGGGCTGGAAAAATGTTTAGCTAAATCAGAGAGCAAGTATAATTAAGCAAGTTAATTCTTATTAACTTACTAACTTTTATATATATATATTTATATATAAGGCTAAGTTGACTCACACATGCATGGCACATATAAAGATCTAGCTGATGCTGATCGCATGCATATGTTTTGATGCGTCATTGTTGATCGTGAATTAGATTGACACTTCTATTATAGAGAAAGGACAAATAGCGATGTTAAAATATTTCTTCTAATTAATTTCCTTTTAATGTGCATGAATCTGTGCACAGAGCCACTACTAAACATATAAAATATGTGAATAATGAATGGATCATTTGCAATCAACTACATTTTACAAAAAATCTGGTAAGAAATTAGTGATGATTTAGTGATAGCATAATTAAAATAAATAAGTTTTGCCGAGACCAGTTTGGCTCAGTGGATAGAGCGTCAGCTTGCGGACTGAAAGGTCCCGGGTTAGATTCCGGTCGGGGGCATGTACCTTGCTTACGGGCACATCTCCACTGTGGAGCGTGCAGGAGGCGGCTGATCGATGTCTCTCTCTCATTGATGTTTCTGATTTTCTATCTCTCTCCCTTCCTCTCTGTAAAAAATCAGTAAAATATATTTAAAAAAAATAAAAAATAAATAAGTAAATAAGCTTTATAAATATCCATTCCACATCTTTCCTCGTATTCTAGACATTCACTTCTGTACATTTTCACTGCCCTGTGAGAGGCACGATGTGTTTTCCCTCCTCTATGTGTGTATTCCGGGTCTGTGTACCATCTGTCATGTCTGACATGATTGCCGGATAAATACACCCTTTGCTGTGATGCTGAATGCTGTGTTTCACACTTTCTTTTGGTGGTAGAACCAATTTCTGTTTGGACTTTATGATTTAAATAGAATTCTGTTTTATGCAAGGTTTGGATACTTCTAAGCAACATCAGTTTACTTTCAGACATCCTTAGGTCCGAGAAACAGGAATAAAAGCATTCTTACAGTAAATTTCTTGAATCTTGCAATTTAATTTCTTTTATCCAGAATATACTTTCTTTAGAAGATATTGCATTTAAATAATTTGTTTCTATTAAACATCTATTTGTGTGTATGCTATCTTAAAATTTTGTTCCAATATATAAAAATTTTATTTAAATAGCATTTGTACAATTTTCAGAAAACTCTAGTGTTTTCAAGCCTTTGTCTTGCTGAAAAAAAAAAAACTCAGTGGGCTCAGAATATTCAGTTGACACCGAGCTAGAGTAATAAAAGAAAATGGGGACTATTTGTAGTAAAAATGTAGATGAGCAGAATTTTAAAAAGAGTAAGTTAAATTGAAGATGTATGGCTAACATGACAGAGTTCCAGGTTCTTCATTTTAGGAATTTGCATGGAAAAGTAATAGAGCATTAACAAACTATTGTGCAATCTGGTGTAATTGCATACCCAATGTAGCACATGCCATGCCATAGATGTATTTGTATACAAAATCACCACCATCCTGGCATAACAAAGAAATAAAGCTTTAAAGCTGGGTTTTATGGGACAGGAAAGAAAAATCAAAGAAATTATGAACCAAGGTAGGTTTTTTACTCTCCTGTCTTCCTGCAGGAGCTCCCAGCTGTTATGCTCACACAAACAGATTAGTTGAGAAATACATTAAAATGTACAAATTATGTCTTTACAGTGAAATTAATGACCAGTTCATCCACCATAAAAGATAATTTTACAAAGGAAATGCTGCATCATTAAAGTTAGCATTTATGCAACCCAAACATGCAGAGTAAAATGACAGCAGCTTTCTCAAAATGGTGCTATATTCCACTAAAGTGCCTATCATTTAAAATGAAGAGCAATAACACAACTCCACTCTTTTAAGGAGGGAAGAAGGATGCTGCTAAAGTCATTCATCTTGTTCTTAAAAAATGAGAATTTTAATGGTCTTTAAAATCTTAAAACAGAGGACAGTTTTGCTCTATTGTTGTAGTATATGACATCAAAATTATGCATTAAACGGCAGTAATGACATGGTAGATAAAATAAAATTGTTTAATTTTGAGACAAATTGGCATGATTATATTTAATTTAATTTAATTTCTGAGGTATTGAAGTACTTTTATATTTTTATAAAATTGTGAAGTTTCACTGAGTTTGAAAGAACTGGACTTGAACCTACTATCATAGTCTATATCTAAGTGAGTCAGCGCTTAGTGAACCACTACCAAGTCAATGTTTTCAACATAGAACACTATCTGTCATGCAGCATGGGAGTTTTATAGCCAGTGTATTAAGGAACTTGAAATAGAAAATGGGATTAATCTTTTGCTTTATATCGGTGTTCTAATGTAAGTGCAATAAGAGCCGTACCTACTTATGATTGCATTAAGCCTCTTTGTAGGGTCAAGTGATTCTTCCATTAGTTTCAGAGAGATGGAACTCTTTCTTATTTGTCCTTTTGCCATTTCACTAGTCAGATATCAGAATCATGAAATAGTGCTTTGATATACACCTATGCTTTCCTATCTATTGGGAGGATGATGAAATTTAAATGTATTTTGCAGTTTGACACCCGAGAAAAGAAGGTAGTTTCTAGATATAAATAGAGGAGTATTATAAAATGTATTTGATTGCAGATTCAAAGAAAGAGGCCATGATTATAATATAAACACTGATTACACTCACCCCATCAGGTTTGGTTCAGTGGAGAGAGCATTGTCCTGTGGACTGAAAAGTCCCGGATTTGGTTCCAGTGAAGGGTGCATATATCTTGGTTGCAGGCTTGATCTCTGGCCCTGGTCAGGAATGTGCAGTAGGCAACCAACCTATATGTCTCTCTCACATAGATGTTTCTCTCTGTCTCTTCCCCTCCCTTTCTCTCAATGGAAGAATCCTTGAACTTGCACTTATAACAAATTCTTACAAAATGCTGTGGAATAATCACTAAATCAACACCTTTGCTTTTTGCAAGATTCAGATTCTACAATTAACTATTACATACTTCAAGTGCCAGATGCTAAGTTAAGTGATCTCAGGCACAAACACTCATTCACTTGGGTCGACAATCCTGTGCATCATCCTCATTTAATATAAGCGAACTGACAGACAACGAGGAATCCAAATACTAACTTCAATGCACATGGTTAATACTGTTGAAACTGGACTTGGAATCTACATTCGGAATTCTGCTTAAATAGATTAGTATAAATATAATGGGAAATAATGAGGTCAGAAGTAAATGCAGGTTAAGTTCCAGAAGGAAGGGATTATACCGATCTCGAATTTGAGAAGTGAATGAAAATTTAGACTTTGAATGTAAAATGTGCATAAGCATTCCTAAATAAGAAATGCTCATCCAGAGCAGCAGTTTGGAATGAGGTAGATCTATCCCATCCCTACCTTACACTTGTGCTGACTTTAATGATCACGGCTCTCCTCAGGAACATGTTCGTTATTCATGGCTGAGAGTCACCAGTAACGTTCACTTACAGAAAAATCGTGTATGTGTTGGCTGAGATAAGTTTATTCGTTACACAGGGTGTATTAGTCTTTGTTTGTTTTTGTTTGTTTTTATTACCACACATTTGGTGGCTTTAAACAGCACCCACTTATTAGCTCATAGTTCTCTAGGTCCAAAGCATTCACTTAGATTCTATGCTCAAAGCATCTTTAAACCGAAATTCAAAGTGTTGACCAGGCTAACCTTTTATCAGGAAGTTCTAAAAGAGTCCATTTCCCAGCTCATGCAGGTGGATGGCAGAGTGCAGTCCTGCGCAGCTCTAGGTCTGAGGTTCCGCTTTCCTTGCTTGCAGACCAGGCACTGATCTCTGCTATTAAGACCCTCCTGTATTCCTTCTCCCATCACCCATTTAGTTCTCAAAGCCAGCAACTGCGTGTTTAGTCTCACACTTCAGGTGTCTCTCATTTCCCCTTCTGCTAGCAGCTGAAGAAAATGCTGGGCTGTTAAAAAGCTCATGTGATTACATTAGGCCAGGGTAATTACTCCAATCAGAAGGTCAACTGATTATACACTTAATTACATTTGCCACCTCCCGGAGGTGATGTAAAGTAACATATTCATGAGCATGCTATTCATTATGTTAACATTCCCAGGGCTTATGCTGGAAACTTTGATGGAGGGCACTTTGTAAATTCTGCCTGCCTCGCAGGCCATATTTCTCTTTTAGCCTCTTCCATCAGTCAGCCCTACCCCTTGGAGAATGAAGTTGCTTATTCAGAATGACTTTCTTGGTGACCTAAACACTGAAAGGCCTTTCACTTGACTTCACTATATCATTTGAAACTTTTTAAAAATATATATTTTATTGATTTTTTTACAGAGAGAAAGGGAGAGAGACAGAGAGTTAGAAACATCAATGAAAGAGAAACATTGACCAGCTGCCTCCTGCACACCCATCACTCGGGATGTGCCTGCAACCAAGGTACATGCTCTTGATCGGAATCAAACCTGGGACCCTTCAGTCTGCAGCCCGACACTCTATCCACTGAGCCAAACCAGTTTCGGCTATTTGATACTTTTGATAAACTGTATTTTCTGGATTTTCACAAACCTATTTTTTTTTTTTCTAATTTAATACCTCTTTGACCTCATTTGGGTTCACTTTTTTTTTTTTTTTTTTTTTTTTTTTTTTTTTTTTTTTTTTTTTTTTTTTTTTTTTTTTTTTTTTTTTTTTTTTTTTTTTTTTTTTTTTTTTTTTTTTTTTTTTTTTTTTTTTTTTTTTTTTTTTTTTTGCTCTGCGTGTTCATTTTTCTCTTTTCTTTTTGTTGTTGTTAATCCTTACCAAAGAATATTTCTCCACTGATTTTTAGGGAGAGGGGAAGAGAGAGGGAAAGACAGAGGGAAACATCTGTATGATGAGAAACACGTTGGTTGTCTGCCTCCTGCACAAGCCCCACCAGGGGCCCAGATTGAGGAGGAGCCTGCTACCAAGGTAGGTGCCCTTGGCTGGCTGGAATCAAACCCGGGACTCTTTAGTCCACAAGCTGATACTCTATCCACTAAACAAAACCGGCTAAGGCCATTGTGCGTGTGTGTGTGTGTGTGTGTGTGTGTGTGTGTGTGTGTGTGTGTCTGTGTGTGAGCGTGTGTGGTTTTGTTGCTGTTTGCTTTTCCTTTACCAGCCTTGACATGTCCACCGAGCCACTGGAATACAATATTGTCTTCCTCCTGTTGAGCATTTGCTCTCATGGATTCCATTATCACGATTCAACATCTATTACTAAGACTGCCTTCCTTGTTGCTATGTAATCTCTGGCTTGTGTTTGAAAGAGGCTATTATCCTCTTTCACCTCAACTGTCCAAATCCTTGATTCCTTTCTCCCCCAACATTAGAAAAATCATAGCATACCCAGGAATTCCTGGCAGAAATTCCAAATGCAGTGTTTTGCTTTTCCTTTTTCTCCTTCCTGTCTATTTTAACAACAACATCAAAAATCTCATGCGTATGTATCTTTTTACTACTCATATCAAAAATTACATTGTGAATGTATTACCCATATACTTACATTGTTCAAGAAATTTGCTTACCTAATTTTTAAAACCCTGCTCTGTTACCTTTATACTTTATGAACTTGAGAAATTTTAGAGTTGTTAGAAAGTCAATATAGCTGTAGGTTACAAATGAGTAGCTACATTTTTATATTCTTCTAAGGTGACAGAAAATAGACTTTTAATATTTAAGAAAATGTACAAAGAAAATGGGCAATCATTTTGCTCATACCCATTACACTGAAAAAAGCTCTCATTAAAAAAATAGATCAAACTAATTTTTAAATTGGGAAATACCTCAAACTTTTTTATAATCCATGTCTAAAATAAGTAAATGGCACTTAATCCTTTATTTTGCATTTAAGAATATATTAAAGTTGCTAAGTTCTGGTTTGTATAAAGCTAATTTCCTGGAACTGCCTTTGGTAATATTGGTAGCTGACAGATCAAAGATGAAATCCTTCCAGGAGACTCTCCTTAGCCCAAGAAAGCCGCCTTACCCAACCTGATTCTAGGCCATGGCTTACATCCAGTGACAGAGGATAAGAAGTCACAGAGGCTCAGTATGTTTGGCTCAAAGTAGAATGATGCTGAAGGTCCATCCATATTCTAGAGTCCCAGTAATCAGCTGCAACCTTGGTTGCAAATACAACACCGCTTTTCAGTCTAACAAATCCCTCTCACCAAGCCAACACTTTCACACTCACATAGATGGTAAAACTTTTTGCTACCGTTTTGGTGATGCATGAAATGTTTTAATTAACCGATGAGCAAACAGATACAGAGGCAGTAAAGCATCAAACAGACTGTCAAAATACAGCAGGAAGGTTAGGGAGAGGTGGGGTAGATAAGAGATCAACCAAAGGACTTGTATGCATGCATATAAGCATAACCAATGAACTCAAGACACTGGGAGGTTAGGGTATGTCTGGGAGTAGGGGGGAGGCGCAATAGGAAGATATGTATACATGTAATACATTAATAAAAGTATTTTTAAAAATTTTTAATTATTATCAAGTGATATACTATGACTTTTCTCTGACCATCTTAGGATACTGACCTGAAAGAAATCTATTTCAATGCAAGCTGCTAGTTTAATTGTTTCTATTCAATTACCCAAATCCTCAGAAATAGCGATTCTAAATTATTCTCAACAGGACTGCATATTTTATGGTTTCGCTTTTTAAATGTGTTGACACAACTCGTGTCTAAGTTACGCATCACTTATAATAATGGGTATCTAGTCCATGTTCTGTTCTATGCTTCCAAGATTTCACTTTGTGATTTTTCTCAAAAAAAAAAAAAAAAATCGATTCCCCAATGCAAGCTATTTAACAGAATCACCATCTGCCTGCCCTAAGGTTTAACATCTAAAGGAAGGCAGAGTCCACTGGGGAAATTCTCACGCGGATTTCAGTTGAAAAGATAAGGATTCCTAACCTTTTGTCTTTTGTGCTGGGGGAAAGGGAGGATCACTCAATACTGCCGGCTACAGATTCAGCTGGCTGACTCTGACCTCCTGCATCCCGGCCAGCGGCGGGCCAAGCTGTGCTCCGCCGCCAAGGGACTTGAAAAGTTCAGGCTTGGTCTCACGGATTGCCAGTTCCACCCTAATTATCTCAAGCACAACAACCCGGTCCTAATTATCACAAGGTTTTTTTTTTTTTCCCCATTGGGATAACTGGGGTTTTATTTCCTCTATAAAATCTGTAGAATTTATTCATGGCCGATCGATTTTTAAATGAATATTGTGGGTTCCAATTTTTATGAATTCAATCTGTAGAGAGCTGATGTTTTGTATTTTCAAAAATAAAGCACAAACTAAAAACTTTTTTCTTTAAGAAAAGCAATAGCTAACTGTATGCTACAGTTAAGCAAGTGATTTTTAGAACTTTGATATCTGGTTAAGAAGTAAGAATAAAAGACATAATTATCTCCAATTTTATCAAGTTTGACATTTTTTATTTACATTTTTTTTCTACAAGAATCCTCTAACTATTCTCTGTAATAACTACTATAAATAAGAAAATAAACTACATGCTTTTGATTTTTTTTATATTTTTCAGGGAGTGGGACACATACATGGGTTAAATAACTGGGAAAGCCTATTGCAGTTACTCAGACATCAGGTTGCTGTGAAATGTGTTGAATAATGTTCGCACTATTATTTTTTTTAAAAACTAGAGGCCTGGTGCATGAACTTTGTGCAGTGGAAGAGGGTGTCTCTCAGCCTGGCTGGTGCCCTTTCACAGTCTGGGACCCTTCACGGAATGTCCAACTGCCAGCCTGTGGCTGGATGGCCTTCTGCTGCTGCACGGCCTGCTACTTGAGCTTCAGCAGCTGCTGCACGTGCCCGGGCTGGGGCACCACAGTCTGCCCTGTGAACACCATCGAGTGGGTGAATCAAGCATGGATGCAGCCCCACCCTGAGTTCCCTGCACTTCCTGAGTCACTGAGTTGCTCAGACTGACTGCCTTCTACAGAGCACAGCACTGGGATCAGGCCTAAGCCGGCAGTCGGATATCCCTCTCGCAGTCCAGGGCTCCTTGGGGGCTGTAGCAGTGCGCCAAGTGGCAGGTGGCCAAGGAGAAGCCTGAATCCGGGCCCGGTGCCATGCCACTTGCGCTCACCCCAGCCTGCTGTGCCTGCTGCCCCTGCTTGGTAGCGCTGCTGCAGAGTTTGGAGAGGCTCCTGCCGTGGCAGCTGCACACGCCAGCTGTGAGTCCGGCTTCTGGCTGAACTGCACTCCCCCTATGGGAGCGCAGTGACCACCAGGGGACAGCTCCTGTTTTTGAGTATCTGCCCCCTGGTGGTTAGTGTGCAACATAGCAACTGGTTGTTCTGGTCATTCTGCCGTAATGGTTGCTTAGGCTTTTATACATATAGATTAGAGGTCTGGGGCACAAAAATTCTTGACTGGGGGGGCAGGGGTCCCTCAGCTTGGCCTGCCCCTTCTCACAATCTGGGAGCCCTCAGGGGATGTCCTACTGATGGCTTGGGCTCACTCCTCACAGTTCTCAAATCTATTTTTCTACTTTTTTTGGCACCATGGTATATATATGGGCTGTTGATTTTAAGAATAATTGCATACTGGAGAATACCACTCTACCCTAGCAAGGTATTATCTGCAAGTTGGCATATTAGTTTCCCTTTCCAAGCTGGTACATTTACATTGCTTTCTTTGGCCAGCAGCATCTGGTGGTGGTGGTGATGGCAGTGGTGGTGGTGGTGGTGGTGGTGTGTGTGTATGTGTGTGTGTGTGTGTGTGTGTGTGTGTGTGTGTGTGTGTGCATGTGTGCAATAGGACTAGTTGATATCATGTTAACTGCCACTAAGACACTGCTTTGCTCTGAAGTAGGATCTGTGGCAATGCTAATCACATATCAGTTTATATACAATCCTCAATAATCATGGTTCAGGTTAGGTGCTGCCAGCAGACATGGTACCTGGAATCAGTTTGGAGTCCAGATGGGAAGAACTGTGTCATCAGCTAGTATGGGAGCACTCCACTGCAATTGACTTGCCACCAAGAGGCCAGGTGATCGCTTCATGCATCATGCCATATCAGGGATGCATTATTGGCCTTGTGCTTGAAGTAGCAGCATCTAGGTCTAAAGCTAGCCTCATGCTGGACTGGACCACGCTCCAACATGGAAAGGAAACTCTGGAGACTGGCTCTAATTTTAGCTCTACTGAAACCCCAGCTACCTTTCTTCTATGACTGGAATAAGGGAAATGGCACTTTGGAAACCCAGAGATCTAAATCTATGGAAATTATGCTTTTGACCACATCTCATCCTCTGTGGAGAAGCGCACTTCCACAAGCAACCGGGGAAGAAGATGAGACAAACTTTATGACTTGTGTGTGATGTTACTCTATTTGGTTGTTTAATACATTGTCGGAGGTGCATGCTTTTTGTTGGCCATCATCTTGCACTATGAATATCAGAGAGTAAACCTATTCCCATAGGTCCATTGACATACATCATCCCAAGACATCTTTGACCCTGATCTGGTGATCTCATTATTTTATTGTTGTTGTTTTGCTTTGCTTTGTTTTCATACTTTCTACCAACCTGCTACACCATCTGCAACTGCCCGTGAGTCTGAATCTATTATTTTATTGTTGTTTTTTTCCCACATAATGTGAATGACTAAAACATTGCTTATTTTAATTCTCAGGGATATGCCAGCATGTGGCTCCAATGAAGCAGCATTAGGCATTTATTGGAGGGTGACCAAATACTCAGTCTAATCAATCCAAAGTCTGAGAAAGATGGAAATTAGCAAAAACAAGTCAAGAAGAGCGGAAAACTCTGAATAAACACGTTGGTAAAAAGAAAGCTAATTTGAAATTAAAATCTCGTCCAAAACATTAGTGCCTGCTACCCCAAAGAAGAAGCCACAAAGACAGAAGACCAGCCAGTTGCTTCCCTGATAAATTTTTTATCAAATATTGGCAAAGCAGCCAAAGAAACCTAGATTCACAGGGAGAGGCATTTACCCACTCTCAAGCTGAAGGGTGTCAAACAGCTTTAAGGCCACGTTAAGAATTTCTACAGTGTGATTGCAACAAAATTAAATCTCCTTCTGAAAGTATTCTGGGCAGATGTCATCATGTTAGAAATGCACACATAATTTGATGTATTATATTCGGATCATGAGGAGTTTTCTTTGATTTTTGAACTTACATTGTGCTCTGGCACATTGAGCAATCTAACCACTCAGGGGTATAGACATATCAAGAAAGACACTTACAGAAATCCTACATGCTAGCAAAGCTCAAAGAATACATTGAGCTATATTCCAGGTTAAATATAAATGCCTTTCTTCTGTTAAATTCTCATAGAGATATCTAAGTCAATGTGAAATTTTTGGCAAAGTCCCAACTAAATTAAAATACATAACTTTGCATCTTCATGTTTGTGTTGTTTTTTTTCTGATATTCTGCAAATGGAACTCGGTATTTCCCCATGAGGGAAGAAGAGTGGTTCTGGGTTCCTTCTTTGATTACTACAGTTTTGACAGTCAAAGCTCCTCCAAGAACTCTGAGACTAAATAGAGTTGGATGGATTTGCTGAAGATGCTATAAATTAAATCTTCTCATGTCCCAGTTTTCTCAAGTCTCAAACAATAAATAGGACAACTAAGAATAGCACCTCATTAGG
Organism: Lasiurus borealis; assembly: GCA_004026805.1. Taxonomy (NCBI): domain Eukaryota; kingdom Metazoa; phylum Chordata; class Mammalia; order Chiroptera; family Vespertilionidae; genus Lasiurus; species Lasiurus borealis. The sequence continues at coordinate 10,110 of PVJN01007610.1, read as the reverse complement.
AAAAAAAATCAAACATAGCTGCTAATGTGGCATATTCTATTTTTCTTTGCTGTTGTTAGTCATGTGTATGGTCCTATGTATGTATATGTATGTACGTGTGTGTATAGTACATGTTTATATTTATATATAATTCCCATGTAATTTTTCAAGTCTATATCTTTTGGTCCAGTGTACATAACTGCGTATTTAAAATTAATTGAGAGGCTATAAAAAAGAAGAATCTCTTACCATTGCAGCAGCATAGTGGGACCTGAAGGATATTATACTAAGTTAAATGAGTCAGAGGAAGGTAAATATCACATGATCTCACTCATTCGTGGAATCTATTGAACACAATAAAATGATGAACAAAATAGATCCAGAAACACAGAAGCATGGAGCAGAGTGAGGAACTCAGAAGGAAGGCAGTGTGGTTTGGGGGATGGGTGGGGAGAGATTAACCAACCAGGGAACTTCTATGCATGTACAGTGGTACCTCGAGATACAAGTGCCCTAACATATGAGATTTTTTTGAGATACGAGCTGTCGAGCAAGTGATTTTTGCTTTGAAATATGAGCAACATTTGAGATATGAGTAATTGCACGGATCTGCCAGCTGCACATGACCCACCAGTTTACCGCGACTTGAGCGTCTCAGAGTTTCCCACGCCTCAAGGTTACGGAATGAATTAAACTCGTATCTTGAGGTAACAGTGTATACATACCCTCTGGACACAGACAATAGGTGGTGAAGGCCTGGAATAGGCAGATGTTGGGTGGAAGGGGTCAATGGGAAAAAGGGGGGACATCTGTAATACTTTCAACAATAAAAATACATTTTTCAAAAGTAACTGAAAGGAGATAAAATGAGCACTTTGAATCTGTAAAAGGAGGCTGAAAGAGAGCTAAAACATTGTCCCTCTGAGTTTGCATGTCAGTCATGGGCAGTGTTTCAAGAAGTGAATGAGAGAGAGCTCTCCAGAAAAACAAAAGGTTTTTAACTCAGGATAAAAAGAAGAGAAGGAAGTGTTTTAGTGACATCAGTGAGAAATAACAGTTAGTAGTTTTGAGAATTCATCCCTCCACAGAAACAACCCTCACCCCCCAAACTCAGTGAGCTAAACTATTCAGAATCACCTGTGTCAGAACTTTGGAAAATAGTCCAAAGTTTACAGCAACGAAGCAAGCATGAACTGGAGCATTACTTGGCTTAACAATCCTAGGAAAGCTGTGCAGTGTTTTTACTTACTCATGCTCCCATCCTGCTCCCATCTTGGCCGCAATCTGAGGATGGCAGCCTCTGTTTCCATGTGTGGGACCCTGGGTCTCCGGGTCCAGAGAGAGAGGGCAGACCTTGCTCTCTAGGAACTGGATCTGTTGGGTTTGAGCAGTTTGGGGTCTGCCTGAGGGACTAAGCAAGGATTTGCATTTATTCCCCCTAATTTTTTAGTCTCTCAGGGGTAGAAAAGGAGTTAGGTACAGAGCATCCTTCAAAAACTGTGAAAGGCAAAGCAATCTGCAGCTGCCTGGGGCAAAGATTACATTGGAGACAAAGAATCAATATTTTTGAAAACTTTGGAGAAAAAGCTGGGGTGGGAGGCGGTATTTTTGGAGAATCAGAGTATTATAAAATATCCCTGTATGCTAGGAATTTAAAACCTCATGCACAACCCGGGAAAGGATGCATTCTAAAAACAACAACAAAAACAATCAGCCTGAGAGAGGTTGTTTTCAGCTATGGCTGATCTTAAAAGCACATTTGTAAATAGCGTGGGTGGCTTCACACTGAAGAAGTGTTTCAGCACAGAGCCAATCTGCAAAGGTAGAGTCTTTGTGTTTATTTCTTTGGTCCAGGCATTCAAGAAAATCTCTATCCAAATGCTAGCTGGTCATAATAATAAATAAATAAATAAATAAATAAATAAATAAATAAATAAATAAACAAACAAACAAACAAACTAACTAACTAACAAGAATGCTTCAGAGATTTTACATGACAAATGACAGTCTTTTAAAATATTATATTTTGCCAAAACCGGTTTGGCTCAATGGATAGAGCATCAGCCTGCTCTATCGGAAGGATAGAGGGTTTGATTCCGGGTGGGGGCGTGAGCCTTGGTTGTGGGCATGTCCCCAGTGGGAAGTGTGCAGGGCGCAGCTGATTGATGTTTCTCTCTCATTGATGTTTCTGGCTCTCTCTCTCTCTCTCTTCCTCTCTGTAAAAAATCAGTAAAATATTTTAAAAAATAGTATATGTAAGTTACTAAACCATCAAACATGTCCATCTCAAATGCAGAAACACACACACACACACAAAAGAAATCACTGAGGAGGAGGAAGAATCTGATTTTCAGAGTTAGCAAATTATAGTATTTAAATAGACAATATTTCAACAACAGCAAAAGGAAGTTTTGAGGAAACAAAAGGTATGACTTCGTTACATTTAAACCTGTCCCTGAGGAAGCATAGACGTTGAACTGTCCTAGACCAGTGGTCGGCAAACTGTGGCTCTTGAGTTTGCCACTATGTTGACTAATGAGTTTGCCGACCACTCTTAGACAAAGACTTTAAATCAACTGCCACTTCCAGAAGTTAGACAAAAAAAACATTGTCACTTCAAAGGGTTAAACAAAGGATTGTCATCATGTAACCCAGCCACTCTTCACTCGTAAGGGGCAAACCCAAAAGAACTATAAACAAGTAGTCAGATAAATATATGGACACAAATATCCATAGCATCACAATTCATAAAAACCAAAATGTAGTAACAACCCAAATGTTCATCATCAGAAGATGGATCAACAAAATGGAACATATGCATAATGAGATCTGTCTTCCAAAAATTTCAAGTGCTAACACTTGCTACAACATGGATAAACCTTGAAAACATTATGCTAAGTGATAGAAACCAGGCACACTGGCTCAGGTATGACATGATTCCATTTAAATGAAATATCCAGCGTAGGTAAATTGATGAAGACATAAATCAAGTTGGTAATTGCCAGGGGCAGGGTGGACGGAGAAAATGAACTGACTTAATGAATAGAGAGTTTCCTTTTGGGGGAGATGAAGAGATTTGGAAGTCAATAGAGATAGTATTTGCACAACATTCTGAATATACTAAATACCACTGAACTGTAGTCTGTAACATGGTTAATTTTATGTTATGCAAATTTTACCTTCATAAAAAAAAACATTTAAGAAAAAACTGATGGAATCTCTGCTACCAACTGGGATGTAGTAAGTCATCCGAGGCTGATGCTTTATTGCAAGAACTAGGAAAAAGTCATAGACGTGACAAGTAACTATGCTCTGGGACTTACCAGAGGTGTGGAGAAGTAAAGTGGACTAGTTGAATAAAGACAGCCTAGAAAGACTTTTCTGGATAGAGCTGACTATGGTTAGTCAATTTTTCTTAATCCAGGATACCTGAAATCTGGAAAGATGCTGAAGAGAATGTTTAGCCAGGGCAGAGGTCACTGTCAGGGGAAAGAAACGACAGATTTGTAAGCACTGAGGAGGGCTGGAGGAAAATCACGACTATATGGGCTTCCGTACATATAATCGTGATGACCAATGGTCATTTCCTGAGTCTGGGAGCACAGCAGATGCTGAAGAGTGGCCAGGCTCCAAAATGGCAGAATAAACCCTGCATCCTGAGGTGCCCGGGAAACAAAGACTGGCTGGAGAGTGGTGCTTACTGCAAGTTCATGTTTGTGTCCTTTGTTAGACATTTGGGTTTTTCCCTATGTCAGCGGAAAAGTGGAGTCGGAGCTTGGGAAGGTAAAGTTAACCTCATGGCTGAGGTGAAGGATAATGTCATACTTTAAGTCCAAAGTCTGGAGGGAGACATTCTGCAGAGAAGAGAAAGCTGGATTTTTACTGAGGCTGCAAGCCACTCACACCCAGCTCCACATCGGAAAGGATTGAGACACCATGCAGAAAAAAGAAAAACGCACAAAACAAATCGCTGAGGAAGAGGAAGGATCTGATGTTCAGAGTTAGCAAATGATAGTATTTAAATATACAACAACTGCAAAATTAATTTTGTTGCTTTTTTTTGGATAAGTCCTTCCAGCTGCCTGCCAGAGTCAAGGTCTTAGCCACTGTTATAAGAACTGGAAGAAAGGATTTAAAACTGTTATTATGCGCAGATTCTATGATTGTGTGTTATGTATAGTCCAAAAATATCTGAAGACAAATAATAGAATCTGTAAGTGGATTGTCTAGGGTTGTGGGCACAAGGCCTGTATTCAACAATACACATTTAAAAAAATAAACTATGGGCTAAAGAATTTAAATGGGAATTAGAAGATATTTTTAAGTGACTTATAGTGAAGATGTTTATATAAAAATCATGAGATAAAGCTAAAGAAATTCTTACAGGAGAATGTGTAGCCATAAACACTTAAATACAATAAAGAAAAGAAAGGCCAAAATGAAATGATTTAGTTTTCCCAACATGACAAGCTAATTCTTGAACTCCTGTGGTAATTCAAAAGGCAAAAAAAAAAAAAAAAAAAGATTCAAGGCAGTGTTAAAGAAAAACAAGGACTAAAACATCAAATATCCAACTTTGTAATCGGACACAATTAAAGTTCATTAACAGAGCACGGTTACCCAATTTACCACAAAGACTATTGTAGTGGGGAAAGCAGTCTTTTTAATACAGAACATGGGGTGAAAGCAAGTTTCTATCAACTGCCTCCTCCTCCAGCAATTCTACTCTGGGGGGCAGACACTGATCAGGAAGAAAAAAACACACACCACAACACAGTTATTATTTTTTTCACACACATACACACTTACTAGCACTTGGTACAAAAGCATTCACGCCGCTTTCTTCATAATAGTCACAGAAAATGAACCTATTCAAATTCTTATGTACAGTCCATAAGATAAGTAGAATTATATTTACAGAATGCGACACCAACACTAATGAACATAATCTATAAATACACCTGGAACAATGTGGATGCATTACACAATAATAATATTGAGGGGGAAACCTCACACGCAGAAGACTACTAAACCACGTGATTTCGTTAAATGAGGTTCCAGAGCAGATAATCAATCTGGGCTGCCAGAGGTCCGTGCAGAGGTCAGTCTGCTTGTCAGGCAGTGTACAGAGGGAAGGGGCACGTGGGCAAGTCCTGGGTCTTGATGCCATTTGTCCGGATTTGTTCAATGTGTTAAAATTCATCAAACTTCATGCCATCAGGATGGTATACTGTACAATGTGCACTGATTGTACATTAAGAATATATATATATACATATATATGTATATATATATATATGTATATATATATATATATTAGACCTCCATAAGAAGTCATAAAAATATAAATATTTATTTACTTGTGCTTCCAAGTGGTTCTTTCCATATTTTAGGAAATCTGAAGTGTATCAATTTTTTACTCTGTATATGAAGAAGTCCAATTAAAAATACATACACACACACACACACACACACACACACACACACACACATATATATATATATATATATATATATATATATATATATATAAAATTTTAAAATTATTGTTACCAGTGATAGTGATCCAGTGATTCTCATCCAGGAGATATTTATCCCCAAAAGGGACATTTGGCAATATCTAAAGTTATTTTTAAAATTTTCTCTACTACAGAGGGACAAGGAAGATGTGAATCTGTATCCAGCGGTGAAGGCCAGTGATATGGCTCATCCCAGGAAATGTACACCATGGCTCCTACAAATAAAGCATTTGACCCAAAATGTCAATGACACCAAGGATGTGAAACTGAGTTAAACAACATGCTTTTTTATTAAATGTGTGTTTACTAAATGATGAAGCTTTCCTTAGCTCTGCCCTGTGGCTGATGGGAATTCCCGGGACACGATCTTTTTTGAGACTCAGTGGATGTCACATGCTTCTTGCCATATGTTTCCTGACGAAAATCTTGCCTCCCCTCAGCTTTTAATTCCCCAAATATTAATTAACCTTCTCAACTGCAAGTTAATTGCAAATATGCATTAACACCACATTTCCTTGTCTCCTTTCCCCGACCTGCCTTTATCTGCTAGCAGCTTACCCTTTTCCTCGGGCCCAAATGAAAGTTAGAAGGAGCCAAATGAGCAACATTTTGTCCAAAACAAGGTAAGTAGGCAGGGAGGCTTTCTCAGGTACCAGCCACTTACAGTACCAGCACCTTCTCAAACTGCACACTGCGTCTGTAAGAGCAGGGGAGGAAGGAAGAACAACATTTTGGTTGATGTCACTTGCAGTCCCCTTGTCTGAACCCCAAGAATAAGCCAGAGGGCCTATGGACTGGTGCTTTGAAAGAGAGGGGAAAAAAAAGGCCCTATCCACAGAATAGGGCAGAGAAAGACGAAACTATCTAAGAAAAAACAGATGGAGACTAACAGCCAGTACATTATGGTTATTACATTCTTCTAGATTACAAAGGCATAATCTCTGTATATGTAAAAAGCCAACAACCGTAACACCGTAACAACCGTAACGAATGTAACAACTGGTCACTATGATGTCCACTGTGGCCAGTGAACTGGCCAGTTGGTGAGGGGGCTGACCAGCTACCCTCCACGGCCCCTCCACCTGGCTGGCTCCACTCCTGAAAGAGGGCATGGTGGCCAACCAACCACCCCTGTGGTCCTTCCCCCTGGCTGGCCCTGCTCCAGATAGCCTAACCCACCCCAGTCAGCCTGCAGCACCTCAGTTTACCTAACCCTGCCCCTGATCACTCCCCTACCCCAAATGGGGGTAGGGCTGGCCAACCAATCTCCTGCAACCCCTCACCCTGACCAGCCCTACCCCAGGTGGGCCCCCACCACCCTGATGGGCCCGTGGCCTTTACCCCCAGCTAGCTTTGCCCCCAGTCACCCCCCCCCACTCAGATCAGGGTCAGGGCTGGCTGACCAACGACCCAAGGCTGCTGGTCCCCAATCAGCAGCCCCCCACTTCAATGTGGGGTGAGGCCTTCAGCCAATCTCCCGTGGCCCCTCTCCCCCAGCTGGCCAACCTCCAATCTCCTCCTCCCAACAGACCTAACCCTGACCCACCCTGATTGGGGCTGGCTGGCTGAACCCCAGTTGTGCATGAATTCGTGCACTGGGACTCTAGTATTACATAATGACATTTTCATCAATATACCTCACTGTCAGAGTGAATATCTAATTAGGACAAGACCATTAAAAAAAAAAAGTTTAAAACATAGGATTCTTGTGTTTTTTTATTCCACTGAGAGATCAGTTAGAATAAATATAGTATGTTGCATTCTCATTACTATAGAGAATACCATATACAGAGTAAAGGTTTCAAGAGGCAAACAAATAAATAAATGACTCATAATGTGTATCAAATATAAACAGTTTATCTGCAGCAACAAATTATTTCACCCATGGCACTGACTTGGTCAAGGAAATGTGTGAGAATGGTTTCAGGTTCAATTATTGAATGTATAAGAATGGAAGGGCTAGTTTTCATCCTGAAGTGTGGCAAGAAGAGTAAAATGTAGAATTTGAAGTTAACATTCTTAAATTATTTGCAAATTTCATATTATAGAACTGGCATGCCTATAAAGAAATTTTTCTTAAAGATGACAGTAGAATATTTTATTTTAATATTTTATCCCAATTAAATATTTAAATTAGAAATTACTAGAGTTATTATAAAGAATGAGAGAATGAGGATAGAAATAATTGTAGAATTTTTTCCTAATTTTCAATATGCAATTGCTAAGAACTCATTTCCCAAATACTAGGATTTATCCTATTGATATAATTTTATAAAATTATACTGACATTTAGTTAGTAAGAGAAATGATCAAATTTGGACATTATATTACTTTCCTATGATTCAGTAATTTTCATGATTTGAAAGATAAACATAAAATTCTGTTACCAAAAAGATCAGGGGAAAAAAACACACACACACAAAAAAAAACCTAAAATCTCTTAGAGTGATACAAATAATTACATAAGCTACTAAAAGTAAAAATAGCACTGGGAGATGAAATGGCAACATGTTGAAGTCCAACCACTTTCTGATTCTAAAAGTGATTGGTAATGTCTGAACAACTCATTGAAAATAAATCAATATTTGTGCCTATTATTTAAGGCATTGAAGTGATAAGAAACTAAATCACACTCTTCATCTCTTTCATCTGTAAAATCTAAGGTTGCTTCAATGTAAAATATGTCATCCAGTGAAAAAGGTAAATCTAGCATTTCCATTATTTTCCTGGCCTTTTCATTACAAGTTTTAATGTAAATTCAATTTTTTTCTTGAAGTATAAATATTATATATTTATAATTTATTGGCAGAAAAAAATGTTCAAAGTAATTTTAAATAAACCTTGTACATTCTCCTCACTTCTGAGGGGTAGGGGTGGGATGTAAACTAAATTATTAAAGAAAAAACACACTAAAATATATAATAGTATTTTTTAAAAACTAAGAATTTAATCTGATTTCTAATGTGAAAGAAGCTGGAAAAGGCAAGAAAACATTCACTAAGATAGAAAAACACACCTGCTACTTTTTTAAAGCAAACTGAAGAATCTACACTAATGAAAGAGTAAGATGAAAATTGACTATACCTTTGCAATGCCCACCAGCCAATCCGGAGTGAGTATGCAAATTAACCCAACAAAGATGGCGGTTAATTTGCATATGTAGGCACAGAGTGGCCAGGTGCCGGGCGGGACACGTGCATCACCATGGTGCAGATGCAGGCATTCTGCACTGCCCCGGTTGCTCCAGGCCTCTAGGCAGCGTGGGAAGTCGGAAAGGCCTCTCTGGCTAGAGCTATGGTGGTACTGGCATCCAGGGGAAGGAAGACCCATTCTTCCATGAATCTTCATATATTGGGCCTCTAGTTAGTAAATATTAACCATTGTAAACTAATAAATAAAACAGCATTGAGAAAGTATCCAAAAATATCAATAATCACAGTAAATATAAATTTAGATATTTTGCCCATTAAAACAGTAGATACGTTTAATTGATAAATGCTCTTTGCCAGAGACATTATTTATTTACAAAAAAAGAAAAGTGTTATTCAAGATAAGTATGACAAATTTTGATTAAAGAGATTAATTTTGATTGAACCTTAATTTTTTGCAGATATGAAGTGCTTAGAAGTATTTGCAGAATTTTTAAATTATAGATATTTAAATACAGATCTACATCTCTCTCTCTTTGTTTGATGTTTTCTTTATCTAATTGTCCCTCCTAATGTACATATTTCTCAATGGCAATTAGGCAGTCATAGTTTAAGGTACTCTGTTAGCCAGAACTATCAAGGACAATGTACTATACAATCTTCAATTATCCCACTACAGCTACTCTTTGGCTCCCATGTCATCCCTAAGCTTTACTTTTATTGTTGTTGCTTTCTTATTTGACTTTGATACATATGAAAAAACTGAAATTCCCCTTCTTCATCAGTCACTAAAGTGAAATTATTATTAAGGGGAGTGATTTTTCCCTTACAAAACTGTTAACAGCAAATTCCTTCATTTCTTTAAAAAGTGCCAGTATCTCTGGCAGGCTAAAAATAACTCATTGATGTGAGAAAGATTTACATAAGCAGTGAAAACCATTATTTCCCCAAGGTTATCTAGATGATAGCTGCTTTATTGTTTCCTGGCAACAGAACACTCCCAAAGTGCTACAGCAAACATTTCAGGTGTTAAATAAACTGTTAACTGCTGTTCTACAGCTGATTTCTAGATGCTCTTCACTGTAGTAACAGGATGTATGCTATCATGTATATGAAAGTCTGCTAAGGGATCACTAACTGTAAGTCATTGCATTGTTCTCTCTCTCATTACTGTGTCTTACTCTCTGTGGCTGTAAACACATGCACACATTCTGATGGTCTATCTCAAACAGTAAAGCAAAACGTTTTAAAAATATGCATCTGTTTTGTAATACTAAGTGCCTCATCAATGATGCAAGGATGTAACCAAGAGGAAGCTAGCTGAGAGCATTCAATTCTTAACAGCTCCTGTGTTATGATGAAACAAAAATGGAATCCTAAGAGGCTGAGTAATAATATTTGCAGCCAAGCCATTCTATTTACATATTTTCCAGAGATTCTCCAGAAGTGTTAATACAGTAGTA
>PVJN01007609.1:0-68624 GCA_004026805.1 Lasiurus borealis | reverse complement strand
TACCCCCACATGGCATTAGCCTGGTGAACTATGTTACCTATACCCAGATGATTTCCTGGGCTCCCTCCTGGACAACAGGCTATGGCCAGGGCCTTATCAGCAGTAGCCAGCCTGAGTCAAAGTGCAGTCTTCTTAGCAAAGCTCCAGAGGAATTCTCATCATGGTATAAGATCTTTCCAATGAATTGCTGAATTCCGTTTTCTAGTATTATATTGAGGACTTTGCACTTAGTTCATCAAGGGATGTTGGCCTATAATTTTCTTTTCTTTTTTTGTAATGTCTTTGTCAGGGCAATGTTAGCCTTGTAAAATGAGCTTGGGAGCCTTCCTCTTTCTTGAATATTTTTGGAATAGTTTAAGAAGAATAGGGGTTAATTCTTCTTTGAATATCTGGTGAAATTCACCCATGAAGCCATTGGGTCCAGGAAAATGATTATTGATTTAACTTCATTAGTTTTAATAGGTCTTTTCAGATATTCTATTTCTTCTTGATTCAGTTTTGGAAGATTGCATGTTTCCAGGAATTTATTCATTTCTTCTAGATTATCCACTTGTTAGTATATAATTGTTTGTAGTATTTTATTATAATCCTTTTTATTGCTGTGATGTCAGTTACTTCTCCTCTTTCATTTATATTCTATATATTTGGGTTATCTTTTTTCTTGATAAGTCTGGTTAAATGTTTATAAATCTTGTTTATATTTTATTTTTTAATAATGACCACATAATTGCCAACATTTCTACAGTGAAAATTTAGTTATTTTTTAATATTTCAATATTATAAGTAATGCAGCTTTAGGCATTTAGCTCTGCATGCTTATGTGAATAGTTCTGGTGGAATAAATTCCTAGAAATAAAGTAGCTAATTTACAGATGACATACATTTTGAAGTTTGATTCCTGTAAACAATAAATGACAGTGTCTCTATTATATAGCATTATTGTCTTTAAAACTACTAGTTAAGTAGTTGCTGGTGTTTACTATAGAAGAGCCACTATTTTAAATGTTTAATATGAATTGACTCATAAAATACTCATAACAACCCTATGAAGAGGGTCATCTTTTCCAGATGAGGAGACTGAGGCATTGGGAGAATAATAATTGCCAAGGTCAAATAGTCATGAATTCCAAATTAGGCTGTCTCCAGAGGATTCTTCTTACCTACAATTCCACTATGCTACTCACATTCAATCTCTCTTTAAAGACAAATAAAAAGAACCTCAGGAGATTAAATATATCTAAATTTATTTAATTTCAGTGGATGTAGAACCTGAATTCGCCTTCTAGGGAGAAGATGATTAATTTAAATATAATTAACTTTATCTATTTTTTTTAAAAAATAATTGTATGTATTAAAATCAATACCAACAATCAAGACTATTAAAAAAATCTACAAAAATTTTATCAATCATGAACAAACTTAGGGACAATCTTTAATGCTAGTTATCAAATAAGATTAACATAAAAATTTCACAATACTAGAACTTTATAAGTACAATGATACTAATTATGGATATATTAAATTAAATTCATATATTTAGGCCAGCTCAGTTACCTCAGTTAATTATTCATAGATCCATTTCTGTAATCATGCTTTAAGAAGTTAAATACCAACATGTTACCACATATTTATGCTCCAGGAAAATGTGCAAATGTGATTTTGAAAAATGCCAATGAGGCTTCACAATCCATGCTTACCCATAAAGGAAGCTTGATTGTGTCTCTTTTATGCAACACCTTAAAAATATTTTTAAATACATTTTATAATTTAAAGAGGAAGGGAGGGGGGAAAGATAAATAGGAACATCAATGATGAGAGAGGATCATTGATTGGCTGCCTCCTGCATGCCCCCTGCTTGGAATCAAACCTGCAACATGGACATATGCCCTGACTAGGAAATAAACTTTGACCTCCTGGTTCAGGTCAAGGCTCAACCACTGAGCCACACTGACTGGGCTATGCAACATTTTTGCTTGTTCCCTCTGTGACATTAGAGGATATGTAAGTAACTGAGAATTGGTACTTAGGCTTCTGAGAAAGTGATCATGTTAAAGAGCAGAAGGTGACATAAAAAATATGGCTCACAAATTTGCCTTTCAAATAAATATATGGCTGAGTATGTGTGTATATATACAGAGATGTGTCATATATATATATATATATATATATAATATGCACAAATATGAACCTTTATAATGGGTTATAAATAATTTTTTTTGTTTTCCTCTTACTTTAAAGAGACTGATACATTGAGCATATACTTATAGGTATCATATTTTTATAATATAATCAATATAAAGTAACATGTGTGCCAATGTTCATATATAAACACATATCCTATATAATAAAGAGGTAATATGCAAATTGACCATTATGCCCTCACACAAAATGGCTGGCCCCATGTGGTCACAATGTGGCCACTGCAAGATGGCCAGCAGGGGAGGGCAGTTAGGGGTGACCAGGCTGGCAGGGGAGGATAGTTGGGTGCAATCGAGTCAGCAGGGGAACACTTAGGCATTGATAGGGCTGGCAGGGGAGTGGTTAGGGAGTGATCAGGTTGGCAGGCAGAAGCGGTTAGGGGCAATCAGGCAGGCAGGCAGGTGAGCAATTGGGAGCTAGGAGTCCCGGATTGTGAGAGGGATGTCCGACTGCCGGTTGTGGGATTGGGCCCAAACCAGCAGTCAGACATCCCCTGAGGTATCCCACATTGGAGAGTATGCAGAGTGGGCTGAGGGACCACCCCTCAGTGCATGACTTTCAAGCACTGGGCCTCTAGAAAATGTATTCAAATATAAATTTGGAAGTAGTATATTGAGGATTCTTGAAAATGGAATGTTGTTCTTTCATTTTCTGAGATCACTGTGCTCTCAGTATGAAACATCCATTTGTAGGAACATGGAAATAAAATACCAAGAAACTTTAAAACTTAAAACAGTAACATTGAATTTCTTGATTTTCATTATGCATTTTCCTATCTTTTAACATTTTCACACAGCAAATTTAAAAATTTACATTTACTATGAAGTATGAAAACTAAAAACACCACAAAGTGGGGGTTTATGGATGTGAATATTCTTGGCAATTACTTACAGCAGTGTGTTGTTCAACAGTGAATATAAGCATTTAGGTCAAACAACTGTTGGCATAAGCACAGTAACAGCCATTTGTTGGAAACAAGGTTTTGATGAGCCTTCTACATTCCTTATTTATAATTAATTTTCACATGAAATTACTTGTATTTCTACAACTTATGTTTCGGTGAACTCATATTTGATTCCAAAACCAAAGGAACTACTCATTAACTCACAGAGATTGTTGACTGTTTTGCTCAGTAACCTGACTTAACCAAATGGAAACAACGTTGATATATTATTCTATTCTGGTATTGGATGGCTATGAAATTATGATAACTAAACTCATAGAGGCCTTTATTTTAATTATACTCATCCATTAATTATTTATTTTCTAATTTTAGACAGCTTTTGCAATTACCTAATAATTTATCCCTATGACTACATAGACAGATGAGAATATCATGCATATTTTACAATTTTTTAGTCTGTAACATTTAAATATAAAAATGTGACAAGATGAGAACTGAGGCCAAAATAATTCCCTGTCCTAGTGTTAATACTGAGATCAAGCTTAAATGTCTTAGCTCCTTCCCTAGGAAATATTCACTCCAGAGAGATAAGACTGAACCAATGAAACAGATTATTGTCAAGACTGATAGCCTGCCCATCAAGAAGTCTTTTCTGCTGTGCTCACCAATATCCTAAGGCGTTTCATTATTAATTGTTCTTAATTCTAATCAGTTCCCATCTTGCAAGGCGTGTCTTATTATCCTCCTTATTCACCCATGGTGAGGCATTACTGAGACTTGGTCACAGTGAGGTAGAAAAATCTAATAAATTTAGCTACACCAATAGGCTTTTCTGGTGGTCTTTTGTGTTGCTTCCTATAGCTTTGACCCAGTTGGAGCACTGTGAACATTTTTTGTATTTTCTTTGTAAATGTTTTCTGAAATTATTTTGTTTGCACAGCTTGAAGTAAATTCTAGATGACATGCCACTTGACTCCTTAATGCTTCCGTGTATCCTATATAATAAAAGGCTAGAATGTAAATCTAATGAACAGCAAAATGACCTGTCACTATGATGTGTTCTAACCACCAGGGGGCAGACACTCAATGCAGAGCTTTCCCCTGATGGTCAGTGCTCTCCCACAGGTATATGCATTTTGTGCACTGGCCTCTAGTATTTTCTAAGAACCAGGACAGTCTCTGATATAACCACAACATATTTTTCAAAATCAGGAAATTCCATATTATAAAACAGTATGATTGAATGTACACTCATTACATATCTGCCTAAAGTAAATTTAAACCCAAGTATCAGTATTATAGACATGTATCTGATCTGTTCAAATAGAAGGGTCTGAGTTTTTATCCTCGTCATGAGTTAACAAGTGAGCCTGCTGTTCTATGTGTATATACCTTTATCTTTATACTGTATATATAAACATATATATTTATGTGGTGTATACACTGAGCGGCCAGATTATTATGATTTCTGAATGCATAATAATCTGGCCGCTCAGTGTATGTGTGTGTGTGTGTGTGTGTGTGTGTGTGTATATATACATACATATATATACACACACACACACACACACATATATATATATACACATACATATATATATTAGAAGTCCAGGAAATGAATTTGTGCATGGGTGGTGTCCAGCCAGTCTGGCCAGGGGAAGGGAACATGGGCGAATGGTCAGCCAGCCTGCTGTTTGAACTCCTGGTCCAGGGGACAATTTGGATATTAGCTTTTTATTTATTTATTTATTTATTTATTTATTTTTCTACTTCAACCATTCTTTTTATGAGAGGCTTAGGGGAGTTGACTTCTCAGCAGTACTAAAAATACTGGTTTCCAAAGCAACCAGTTTTTACTTCATGAATTGTATATCTAAGTCATTTCCCTCACTATACCGGATGGGTACATTTTGTGAATTTCACCCATAGCTTCATCTTATCTTAGCTATTCTTTTATTTTTAATTAATTTTTTATACATATCTCCCCAATGATCCCCCTCCCTCCCAGGCATAACCAACCCGCCAGTGTCTATGTTCATTGGTTATGCTTATATGCATGCATACAAGTCCTTTGATTGATCTCCTATCTACCTCACCTAACTTTAATCTTCCTGCTGTAATTTCACAGTCTGTTTGAAGATTTACTGCCTCTGTATCTATCCTTTTGTTCATCAGTTTATAATGTTCTTTATTATCCACCAATGAGTGAGATTATGTGATGCTTCTCCTTCATTGACTGGCTTGTTTCACTAAGCATAAGGCTTTCCAGTTCCAACCAGGTTGCTGCAAATGGTAAGAATTTCTTCTTTTTAAAGGCAGCATAGAATTCCATTGTGTAGATGTACCACAGTTTTCTGATCCACTCATCTGCTGACGGGCACCTAGGCTGTTTCCAAATTGTAGCTATTGTAAATTGTTCTGCTATGAACATAAGGGTGCATAAATCCTTTCTGATTGGTGTTTGTGATTTCTTAGGATAAATTCCTAAGAGTGGGATTACAGGGTCAAATGGGAGATCCATTTTAAGTTTTTTGAGGAAACTTCATACTGTTCTCCACAGTGGCTGCACCAGTCTGCATTCCCACCAACAGTGTACAAGGGTTCCTTTTTCTCCACATCCTCCTCAACACTTGTCATTTGTTGATTTGTTGATGATTGCCATTCTGACCAGTGTAAGATGGTATCACATTGTCATTTTGATTTGCATCTCTCGGATGATTAGTGACTTTGAACATGTTTTCATGTGTCTCTTGGCCTTCTTTCTTTCGTCTTTCCAAAGGGTTCTATTTAGGTCCGTTGCCCATTTTTTTTTATTGGATTGTTTATCTTCCTTTTATTAAGTTGTATAAGTTGGCTGTAGATGTTGGAGATTAAACCTTTATCAGCGATATCATTTGCAAATATGTTCTCCCATACAGTAATCTTTCTTGTTATTTTGTTGATGGTTTCTTTTGCTGTGCAAAAGCTTTTTATTTTGATTTAGTCCCATTTGTTTATTTTTTCTTTAGCTTCCATTGCCTTTGGAGCAGTATCAGTGAAGAAGTTCTTTCGGCATATGTCTGAGATTGTGCTTCCTGTGGATTCCTCTAGTATTTTTATGGTTTCCCTTCTAATGTTTAAGTCCTGTATCCATTTTGAGTTTATTTTTGTATTTGGTGTAAATTGGTGGTACAGTTTCATTTTTTGCAATTATCTGTCCAATTTTCCCAACACCATTTATTGAAGAGGCTATCTTGACTCCATTGAATGTTCATGCCTCCTTTGTAAAATATTAGTTGAGCATAGTGGTTTGGGTGGATATCTGGGTTCTCTATTCTATTCCATTGGTCTATATGTCTGTTCTTGTGTTAGTACCAGGCTGTTTTGAGAACAGTTGCTTTGTAATATAGCTTGAGATCTGGTATTGAGATCCCACCTACGTTATTCTTCTTTCTCAGAATTGCTGTAGCTATTTGTGGTCTTTTTTTGTTCCAGATGAATCTATGAAGAATTCTTTCTAGGTCTGTGAAATATGTCATTGGTATTTTAATGAGTAGTGCATTGAATCTATAGATTGCTTTGGGTAGTATGGACATTTTAATGATGTTGATTCTCCCAATCCATGAGCATGTTATGCTCTTCCATCTGTTAACATATTCTGCTATCTCCTTTTTCATTGTCTTGTAGTTTTCTACATATAGGTCTTTTACCTCTTTAGTTAGGTTTATTCCTAGGTATCTTAATTTTTTTTAGTGTGATGGTAAATGGGATTGCTTTTTTAGTCTCTCTTTTGATAATTTCAGTATTAGTGTATAGAAATGCCACAGACTTCTTAGCATTAATTTTGGAATGGATTCCTTTGGGTTTTTTATGTACAATATCATGTCATCTGCAAATAAGGACAGCTTTACTTCTTCTTTTCCAATTTGGATGCCTTTTATTTCTTCTTCTTTTCTAATTGCAATGGCTATGTTGAACAGAATAGATGAGAGTGGCATCCCTATCTTGTTCCTGTTCTTAGAAGAAATGGTTTTAGTTTTTGCCCATTGAGTATGATATTAGTTCTGGGTTTATCATATATGGTTCTTATGATGTTGAGGTATGCTCCTTCTATTCCCACTTTGCTGAGAGTTTTTATCAAGAAAGGGTGTTGGAGATTTTATCAAATGCTTTTTCTGCATTATTTGATATGACTATGTGATTTTTATCTCTCAATTGTTTATGTGATATATCATGTTTATTGATTTGCGGATATTGTACCATCCCTACATTACAGGGATGAATATTACTTGGTCATGGTGTATGATCTGTCTGATGTACTGCTGAATCTGATTTGCTAGAATTTTGTTGAGGATTTTGGCATCTATGTTCATGAGAAACATTGGCCTATAATTCTCTCATTGTGTTGTCTTTATCTGGTTTTGGTATTAGGGTGATTCTGACTTCATAGAAGGTGTTTGGAAGTGTTCCTTCTTCTTGAATGTTTTTGAATAGCCTGAGGAGGATAGGTTTTAATTCTTCATTGAATGTTTGGTAAAACTCTCCTGTGTAGCCATCTGGCCCTGGGCTTTTATTTGCTGGTAACTTTTTGATGACTGCTTCAGTTTCTTCCATATTGGACTACTGAGATGTTGGCTTCCTCCTCATTGAGTTTTGGGAGGTTATATTTTTCTAGGAAAATGTCCATTTCTTGCAGGTTGTCCAGTTTGTTGGAAGAGAGTTGTTCATAGTATTTTGCAACAATCCTTTGTATTTCCACTGGGTCTGTTGTTATTTCTCCTCTTTCATTTCTGATTTTGTTCATTTGGGTCGTCTCTCTTTGCTTCTTGGTGAGCCTGGCTAGAGGTCCATCAATCTTATTTATCCTTTCAAGGAACCAGCTCTTGGTTTTGTTGATCTTTTGAACTGTTTCTTGGGTCTCCAAGTTGTTTTTCTCCGCTCTGATCTTCACTATTTCCTTTCTTCTGCTTACACTGGGCTTTTCTTGTTGCTCTCATTCTAGCTCTTTGAGTTGTAGGGTAGGTAATTTAAGACCATTGTTTCCTGTTTTTTTTTTGCAGTAGGCTTGTAGGGCTATGAACTTCCCTCTCAAGACTGCTTTCACTGTGTCCCATAAATTTTGTATTGTTGTGTTGTCATTGTCATTTGTTGCCGTGATGTTTTTTTTATTTCTTCCTTTATCTCTCTGGTTACCCAGTCATTGTTTAATAGTAGGCTATTTAGTCTTCATGCATTTGATTTCTTTCAATTTTTTTATTATAGTTGATTTCCAGTTTTATGCCACTGTGGTGTGGGAAAATGCTTCATATGATTTTTATCTTCTTGAATTTGAAGAGACTTTTCCTATGACCCAACATATGATCTATCTTTGAAAATGACCCATGTGCACTGGAGAAGAATGTATATTCTGTGGCTTTGGCGTGAAATGTTCTGAAGATGTCAATTAATTCCTTCTGGTCTAGTGAGTCATTTAGGATTCATGTTTCTTTGCTGATTTTTTGTTTAGAGGATCTGTCCAATGGTGACAGTGGGGTACTAAAGTCTCCTACTATGATTGTATTGCTGTCAATCTCTCCCTTAATATCCTCCAAGAGTTTTTTTATGTATTTAGGTGCTCTTATATTTGGTGCATATATGTTTACCAGAGGTATTTTTTCTTGTTGGATTGTTCCCTTTAGTATTATGAAGCGGCCTTCTTTATCTCTTGTTATGTCCTTCACTTTGAGGTCTAATTTGTCAGAGATAAGTATTGCAACCCCAGCTTTTTTTTCCATTTCCATTGGCCTGAAATACCAGGTTCCAACTCTTCACCCTTAGTCTGTGTGCATCTCTTTTCCTAAAGTGGGTTTCTTGCAGAGAGCAGATATATGGATCATGTTTTCTTATCCAATCAGTTACGCTATGTCTTTTGATTGGAGCATTTAATCCATTTACATTTAAAGTTATTATTGATAAGTACTTATCTGTTGCCATTTTTAGTCCTTACCCCCTTGTTCCTTCTTTGCTTCCTCTTTCTTTTTATTACAGCAGACCCTTTAACATTTCTTGCATTGCTGGTTTGGTGGTAATATATTCCCTTAGTCCTTTTTTGTCTGTGAAGCTTCTGATTTCACCTTCAATTTTTATTGAGAGTCTTGCAGAGTACAGTATTCTTGGATTCAGACCCTTCCTTTGCATGACTTTGTATATTTCATTCCATTCCCTTCTGGCCTGATGAGTTTCTGTTGAGAAATCAGTAGGTAGTCTTATGGGGTTTCCTTTGTAGGTAACTCTGTTTCTCTCTGGCTTCTTTTAAGATTCTTACTTTTTCGTTGGTGTTTCCAATTTAATTATAATGTGCCTTGGTGTTGGTTTGTTGGGGTTCATTTTGCTTGGGACTCTGTGAGCTTCTTGGATTTGTGTGGTTTTTTTCTTTCCTATATTGGGGAAATTTTCTGTCATTATTTTTTCAAACACGTTCTCTAATCCTTCTTCAGTTTCCACTCTTTCTGGAACCCCAATTATGTGGATGCTATTTTGTTTCATGTTATCCCAAAGTTCCCTTAGGCTTTTCTCTTGCTCTTTAACTTTTTTTTTCTAGAAGCTGCTGTACTTGGGTATTTTTTCCTACTGTGTCTTCTAGCTCACTGATGCGGTCCTCTGCTTCTTCTAGTCTACTTTTGATGCTTTCTATTGAGTTCTTTTTAGCAGTGATGTCATTTTTCATTTATTCTTGCTTATTCTGGATTTCTTTTAGGTTCTTCTGCATTTCTTCTTGCTTCTTTTGCATTTCTTCTTCCTGATTCTGCATTTCTTCTTGCTTCTTCTGCATTTCCTCTTGGGTCTTCTTCATTTCCTCTTGGCTCTTATTCACAATGTTGAATTTGTCTTCCATTCTTTTCATCCACCTTATGATCATTTCTCTGAACTCTCTCTCTGGCAGGCTTATTTCTGCTTTTATTTAGTTTACTTCCTTTTCTGGTGATACCTGCCTATCTGTCGTATGCGGGCTGTTTCTTCTTCTGCCCATGTTTTTTTTTTTTTTCCCAGTGTCTGGTTATGTAGTTCTCTCTCCTATGTTGATTCAGAGGCATAAACTACAACATGACTTGGTACAGCACACAAGGCACTGAACAGAAATGTATTCACGATATTAATAATCACCTATAAGGTGACCACCAATGAAAGACAAATTAGGGGTAAGTAGAGAAAGAGGAAGAGGAAATTGAGGGGAAAAAAGGGAAGAAGTGCCAAAATCAAATTGGGAGAGGGAGAAAATAAATAAATGAAGTAAAAATGAAATGAAATAAAATTTTTAAAAAAGGAGAAGAAGCAAAAGAGAAAGAGAAACAAAGTCAGAGATAAAAGAAAGCAGATTAGAGAGAAAATGGGAACAAAATATAGATGTCAGGAGAAAACTCCAATAGAACAGTCACTACTCCCAATAAAGGCCAGCAACGAGCACCTAGAGATTAATACAAACTGCAGATAACAACTGGTATCGAGGGAGGTGAGGTAAAAGAGTGGTAAAAAACAAAGCAAGCAAAAAGCAAAATAAAACAAGTAGAATACGCTAAAACAATCTCACAAAAAAGTTCAAAAAGCAATATAATCATTGTTCAGTCAAATAGTAACAAAAGGACATAGAAGGAAAAAAAAACTTTTTGGCTAGTGAAGACAAGAAGAGAGAGGTTTGTATGGACTTGTTAGGGGATTTGAAATTAGATATATAAGTGGGGTAAAATTTTAACCAGGTAAAGAGAAAGAATAGGGGGAAACTAAAGTTGGAAAAGGGAAAGAGAAATAAGACAACAAAATGGGGAAAGTTAGGAGGAAAGTGTTGGCATAAAAGTAGAGTTGAGTTGGAGTAAAATTATGCTAAAGGAGAGATGAAAATAGAATGTCCAAAAAGGTAAAATACAAGTAGTAATTAATAATACTAGTTGAAAACAAAAATGTAATAATCAAAAAAGTTAAAGTCAATTGAGGCCGAAAGAAAAAAAATAGTTTTTTAATTAAAATATGTAAAAATGAAAAATAATTTTTTCTTTAAATAAACAAAGAAAAAGAAAAATATATATATAGTGGTCATTCACTTCCACTATTATTCTGCTTGGCACTCCTGTTTCCCAGTAGGGAAGATATTTCAGTTCTCTGGGTTCCACTGTTGACATTTTAATCTATTTATTCTTTTGTGGTTACGTGATAGTCAATTTGTATGTCATCCACTGGGTGGCAGTGTTTTACAATTGATCTCTGAGACAAAGCACAGGACCTCTCTAGGCTGTGATTACATCCTGCTACTCTGTGGTTCTCAAAGCTGGTTTGTGGGGATTTTGCAGCCGGGACACTGTCATAACTCCCAGGCTGTCCCTCTGCCTCAGATAAAAAACGAGTCATTTTCCAGAGCTCCCCTCTGTCAACAGCTCCAAGAGTTTGCCTCCCCACTTAGGGATCACGCCCTTCCCACCTCCACAGACCTCTCCAGAGGCAGCTTTCCCGCAGTCCGGCTACCACAGTGTGCAAGTCTCTGTTCTGAAGGGCAGGAGGCCTCACCTTATCCCAGGCAAAATCTGACCTTTCCATGTGCTGTGTGGATCTCTGAATCCACCGCGTGTCTGTGCCGATTGGAGAGTGGTGTTCTTGGTCTCCAGCTATTTGGTGTGTGTTTCAGCCAGCTGCAGCTTTCAGACTGTCACAGACATCCACCTCCCTCTGCAAGATGGCGTGGTCTCCACTCGTGCTGTTGGCTCCGGCCAACAAAAACCCCATGGCAGTGGGGCTTCCTGGCCAGGAGAGCCCCGTCCAGCAGTTCCCCGTCTTCTACTGGAGGTTAACTGACTCTTAACTTGCCAACAAACACTCCCCTTGCGACTGTCAGCTGCTCTCTCTCCCTCTGCCCAGCGACAAAGCTCCAGACGTGTCCAACTATTCCGCCATCATTTTCACTTCCCATGTTATTTTTTTATATATACAGGATTATTATATAGGATATACAGTGAGTGGCCAGATTATTATGCATTCAGAGATCATAATAATCTGGCCACTCAGTGTATATGTATATACAAGAACAATCACACACACACACACACACACACACACACACACACACACACATATACACATGTGCATGCATTTGTGTGTATAGTCCCTGCCTTGGAGTTAGACAAAAACATTTCATTACTCGTTGCCAAATCAGCAGCTACACCAGCAGCTTCCTTCAGTTCCCCAAACCCCAATCTGGGCAGCGTAACATGGAGCTGGGACAGATTGTACCTGCACATGTAATGAGATTCATTACTGGAGTGTGACCCTGAAAACTTTAGCTGCAGTCCCCTCCAAAGAGAGAGAAGTCTGTTGGAAGAAGAGATTTATCATGGGAAGTCTGTTGGAAGAAGAGAGGCCTGTATCTTCACTTCCAAAGTTAGTGAAAGCCTAAATTAGTTGAGTTGTTTGCTAGAGTAGGGGGACGGCTTTTAAAAGTGGATGTATCACATCTCTTTCTAGATATTTCCAAATGAATGCCTTACCTTTGGGAAAACTATGAATAAAAATAGTGGGGACTTCAGAATTTTTATATCCAAGGAATGCAGAAATGGAAATGTTGCAAAAGAGTCTGTAACGGTGCTGTTTTTACTTAGACTGTGAAGCCTTGCAGTTTGATAAAATTTACGGAGGAGATGCCTTATCCCTCTACTTGTACCAACCAGCCTTGAATAAGAGAAAACTAAAGGCTTATTTTAAATTTGAGTGAAAGGAATTATTAAACAACTTCAAAATTTATAGGTCTGGATAACAAATACAGCAACAAATTATTTTAATCAACTTTTTCAGTTTCCTAAACATTGCTATAAATCAGCTAAAATAAATAATGTGGCAGTTGAAAAAATGGTTTCAAATATAAATCAAAAGTTGATTTAAACTGTAACTTCTTGAATAAATTCAGTATTGATTTCTCATAGCTGTAAAATATTTTAGTTAATATATAATAATAGATTTTTCATTAAATAAAATATTGTCACTTCTCATATTTTTTCTATTTTTATGTAAAATATTTTTGTTAGAAGGTGGCCAAAATAATCAAAATTTAATTGGGATGTATTTTTAGAATGTTGATTCAAAGAATGTTTCAATAAAGTTAGAATAGGCTTTTGGGAAATGAGAGAAGATCCAGAGGTGATAGGTTATCAAATATAAAGAGTTTAAAAGAAGAAACCAATAAAAAAAGATATTGAGATCTTTTATAGAGGATCAGAAAATACAGAGACTTGATGCCTTTGAAATAAACAAACCGGGGAAAAATAACTGGAGGTTTAGAAGCAAACTGAATTTCTGCCTGAGCAGTGCCTTAGGAGGCCAGAGGCAGGTGAGCTCAATGAATAGAAAGGATTTACTTGGCTCAGTAATCTAGACAGAGAAACTAAGAAAATAAAAATGCATAGGGAGTGTTAATAATAAATTATAAGGTTGAGTAGGGAGTGTGTGTGTGTGGTATGGTGGGTAGGTCTGTGTGGGTGTATGGTGGCGAAAGTGTGTGGCTTGCATAGCATAGTTTCATAAGGTTATCCTAACAAATTACCATAAATTGTGTGTTAAAACAGAAGAAATATATTGTCTCTCGGTTTCTAAGTCTGTAAGTACAAAATTAAGATGTTAACAGGTCTATGCTGTCTCTGAAACCTGTAGGGGAGAATCTGCCTTGCCTCCTTATAGGTCCTGGTACTCTGCCTGCAGTCCTCAGCAGTCCTTGGCTCAGGTGTACAGAATTTTGATCTATGCCTTGGTGGTTACAAGGCATTCTCCCCTCATCTGTCCTCATTGCTTCCTCTCTGCTTATAAGGACATAGGTCAGATTGGTTTAAGTAACCACCCTATTCCAGTATGACCTTATCTTAAGCATTTATATCTTCAACAACCCTACTTCTTCCCCCCACCCCCTTTTAATAGATTTTTATTGATTTCAGAAAGGAAAAGAGAGAAAGAGATAGAAACATCAGTGATGAGAGAAAATCATCACTGCCTCCTGCCAACCCCTAGAGAGATCTAGCCAAAACCCTACAACCCAGGCATGTTCTCTGACTGGTAATCAAACCGCAACCGTCTAGTTCATGGGTTGGTGTTCAACCACTGAACCACACCTATTAGGCAATAACCCTATTTCTAAATAACATCATAATCTGAGGTTCTAGGATTTAAGGATTTAACTATCATTTTTTGGAGACAAAATTGAACCCATAATATTTGGGAAAGTAATATCCGTTGATGAGAGGTTCCATCTTCAGTTGCCACTGTCAAAGTAAGCTCATGAGAATTTCTTTATATTAGTAATAAGATACATGGATTAGGTAAGTAGCAATTATCATTTTGAAAATTAGCTAACATTTTCTGATATTTTTATCCTATGAAACACCTCAAAAAATACTGATATACAAAAATATTCAATGCAGCATTGTATGTGGTAACAAAAAAACATATACCACATTAAGTTAAATTATAAAATACATTATCATATCACAAAAATTTTTCATAAAGACATTTTTTATGGTTTAATGTTAAGGGAAAAGAAAGAGAAAAGTTATATACAGAACACAATCCTGGAGTTAAAGCTTAAACAATGAATGGAAGGATACCTTTTTATACTTTATTCTCTGTATTAATTTTCATTACAAAGTATAAAGTGTTAATAAAAGAAAATCCTAATATATAAAAACCCTGGGTCCGTCACATCCACAATGACCGAGAGGCTCAACTAACTGAAAGTCACTCCTGCAGTCAGTGCTGAGTTGCTGCTGTGGTTGCAGGCATGGTGACTCAGCATTGACTGCTAAGGGGCTGTGAATCAGGCCCAGAGAGAGGCCTGAAGAGAATAAGCAGGGTCTGAACTGCAGCCCCTGTTGCAGCTGTTGATCAGCACTTGCCTCTCTCTCTCTTTTCAGGTCTGGTCAGTAGCTGACCTTCCATTTCTCTCCAGTCCTCACCAGGGCTGCTGATTAGCCCCACATTTCTTATTAGGCCCCATTGATAGGCCTAGAGATTCTGACTGGCATAAAAACCAACCAATTAGAATCAAATCTGAGTCAACCACGAGGAGCCAATGGCTGCCTAGGAGGCAGAGCTTTAGATGTTGACTGGCATAGAAATCAACCACTCATAACCAAATTGACTGGCAGAGGAGGGCAGTTGGGGGCCATCAAGTCAGCAGGGGAGGGCAGTTGGGAGTGAGACCAGGCTGGGAGAGGGGCAATTGGGCCAGCAGGGGAGCAGTTAGGAATTAATCAGGCCGGCAGGGGAGTGGTTAGAGGGTGATCAGGCTGGCAGGCAGAAGCGATTAGGGGCCATCAGGCAAGCAGGCAGGCAAGCAGTTAGAAGCCAGCACTCCCAGATTATAAGGGAAATGTCCGACTGCCGGTTTAGGACATTCCCCTAGGGTGCAGGCTGGGCTGAAGTACACTTCCCAACGTGCAGTGCACAAATTTCGTGCACTGGGCCTCTAGTATAAAATAAATATTTATTGATTAATATAGTTTTTTATTTTGGTTTAGTCAGTAAATTCATTGACTAAACCTTACCCATGTAGGGTTTTAAACTTTAGGTTAAATCTAGATATTACAGTTCATTTTTTTCTTACACCTCTGATGAAGATTTGTCACTTACCACAGACAAAGAGCCACCCAATTATAATAAACTACGCTTGAATTGGGTGAAAGAATTTGTTTAATAACTAATCACCTGGAACATACATGACTTCCGAATTATGGCTAAATGTGTATGGATATAATCTTCCCTAAATGAAGGGGAAAAACAAGGAATTGTACTTCTTTTTTAAAAAATATATATATGGCCATTCTGGCTAGTACCATTCAGTGGTTAGAGCATCAGCTGTACATGGAAGGGTTGTGGGCTCAATTTCTGGTTTAAAGCATGTATTTGAGATTAAAGTGCAATGTATCTCTCTCACATCTCTCTATCTCTCCCTTCTTTCCTTTCTACCTTCCTTTCTTCCTTCCTTCTTTCCTTCCTTTCTTCCTTCTTTTCTTCTTCCTTCTTACCTTTCACTTTCTCTAAAAATCAATAGAAAATATGTCCTTGGGTGAAATTAACAAAATATATACATATGATCTTAGGTTTTATCATTCAAACTACCATGTGGCATATAATGTATTGATATTGCAAGCCTGGATATTTCCTACATTGTTTCCACCCTTAATAAGAACATAGCCACATGTTTCTAGCTTGATGCAAGAGAATTTTGTGAAATTCAGTTTAATGGAATGCCTAAAAGAATGAGAGCTGGATGTTGATAAGCATTCTCTACATCACAGCAATTGCCCTCTATATTGTTATATGTTTCTTAGCCAAACTCACCTAAAAGTCAAACTACTTTCTCCCAAGCATGGTTTCCTCAGCCTCCACACTGTAGTTACTATAATTTTCTATTCCTAGTCACGATTCAGTAATGTCTAATTTCTGAAGCATTCTGAAATCACATGTGCCAATATTCTATTTGCCTGATCTATAAAACTGCTGAGGGAACTATTATATTGCTTCATGAGGTGACACAGGAGAGCCACTGTAGTGGAAAAGTGTTTGTACAAGTAAATTTCAACTAATACCCAGACTCTGTACCTAGTATTTTCAATTATCACATAATCTCCTTTACTATAGTGAGCAACTATTTAAAAGTCAAGCATACTTTGCCACTTAAGTAACTCTTCTCACACATTTCTATTCTGTTTACTTGATTACAGTAAAAGCCAATCATGTTTGTACAATTTGATGCTGATACTCTGGCCCCAGTAGACTGGTTGATCACTTAAACAAAAATGGGTTAACAATTGTCTGTCCACTGCGAATTTGAAATTGAAGTAAGGAAAGTTTAGCCTAAGTTCAAATATATTTGTGAATTGAGAAAAGTTACAATTGACTTTTTTAAGGGACATTTTTCTCTCCACGTGAGCTTATAAATCAACAAAGAGATTCTAGAATTGAAGGAAAAGACAGACTAAACCATACATAATATAAAATTGAAGTGAGCCCAGCCAGTGTGGTTCAGTGGATTGAGCATTGATCCTTGCACCCAGAGGTCACCAGTTCAATTCCAGGTCAAGGTAATGCCCAAGTTGAGGGCTTTATCCCCAAGAAGGGGAGTACAGAAAGGAACCAGTCAGTGATTCTCTTTTATCATTGATGTTTCTATCTCTCTCTCTCCCTTTCTCTCTCTCTCACAAATCAATGAAAACATTTTTTTAAAAATTAAGTGACATTCTGGCCACTTCCCAATACTGTAGGACCTGATTCCAGTCTATTTGAAATCTCAGCCACACTCCCATTTTTAAGATTTATGAGATATCCAAACAACTAGTATCCATTTACACTAGTAACAAAGTCTCCCCTTTTCTTACACTATTTTTAGTGGTTCCAAATGTTTACAGTTAAAAGCATAATTTTCACTTCCCGAAGTCTAAACTAAGACACAGAGAGATAAATTTAATTTTCACAAATGCCATAAGTTAAGAGGCAATAATAACAACTCAGTCATTTTGAATCCAAAGTTCTTGTTTCTTTTATTAGAAGGACTCATGCATAAGAGGCCTGGTGCATGAAATTCATGCATGGGGAGTGTCTCTTAGCCTATCCTGGGTCCCCTCAAGGGATATATGACTGACCATTTAGGCCTGATGCCAGTGGGATTGGGCCTAAAAGGGCAGTCAGAAATCCCTCTCACAATCCAGGATTGCTGTCTCCCAACTGTTCACCTGCCTGCCTTCATGATTGCCCCTATCTGCTTCTGTGTGCCAGCCTAGTCACCCCCTAACCACTAACCTGCCAGCCTGATTGATGCCTAACTGCTCCACTGCAAGCCTGTTTGCCCCTAATTGCCCTTCCCTGCAGGCCTGGTCACCCCTAACTGTCCTCCTCTGCAGGCTTGTTCACCCCAACTGCCCTCTCTTGCAGGTCTCGTCCCTGCCAACTGCCCTCTCCTGCTGGCCATCTTATGTTGGCCATCTTGTGTCCACATGGGGGCAGGATCTTTGACCACATGTGGGCAGCCATCTTGTGTGTTGTAGGGATGGTCAATATGTATATTACTCTTTTATTATATAGGATAGAGATCTGGTACATGGGTGAGGTCCAGCTAGTTTGCCCTGAAGGGTGTCCTGGATCAGGGTAGGGATTCCCTCAGGGCATGGGGCAGCCTGGGTGAGGGGCCTGTGATGGTTTTGAAGGCTGGCCATGCTCCCTAGTGACCCAAGCAGAAGCCCTGGGATCTGAGATTTATTTATCTTCTACAATTGAAACTTTGTAGCCTGGAGTGGAGGCCAAAACAGGCCAAGGTTACAGTAACTTAGCTTCCTCCATCGCAGGAAGCAATCCTAGCCTTCTGCTCTTTCCAGCTCTGTGGTTCTGCCATTTTTGTTAGGATTTATTTATCTTTTGTAATTGAAATTTTTGTAGCCTTGAGTGGAGGCCTGGGCCTACCAGAGTATGTGGAAAGCTTGGCTTCCTCCATTACCAAGGAAACCCAGGCCTCCCTCCTGCTTATTCTGTGGCCACGGCCATCTTTGTTGGGGTTAATTTGCATACTCACTCCTGATTGGTTGGTAGGGGTGGCTTGTTGGTGTGGCTTGTGGGTATAGCAGAGTAATGGGTAATTTGCATATTACTCTTTTATTTGCATATTACTCTTTTACTAGATAAGATACTACATTGAGAATATTGGATGTTCACAAAATTCTTAGTACATCTGAAATGAAGTAGCTACAGACAATATATTATAAATAAACATAAGAATATGTATGATAATTTAGGCAAAATTTGAATATCAGAATATTAATGTATAAGTTTGTGATTAAATCATACAATGCAGAATAGCAATGCCTATGGAGAATGTCTTTAACTGCATATTAAATTAGAAATTAACAAATTGTGCTACTGACAGTTAAGTATTTTAGAATATTTAGAAATATTCTTTTGCCAAGAATATTTGTCATCTCAATTAAACTTTGAGTCTAGAGATAGATGATTTTCAAGGAATTTAACACATTAACATTGGAATGTCATAACACATCTTTTTAAAATATGTCATAGATGACACAATTGTTCTTTCTGTATGGGCTAATCTATTGTAAAGTGAACATCATTTTAAGGAAATATGTAGATGGTGAAGGATGATCAAAATTAATTATGAATATGTAGAAAAATGTTTTGTTCATGATACAGTAATTCTTTCTTTAGATATCTTCTGAAAGATAAGAAATAATGAGAGCAATTTAACATTACTGTCATAGAGTGTCTTTAGCCAAAGTCAAAATTTGATAACAAAATTTGGTGACAACTACTCTTATGATTCCCTTCTCTCCCAAGTTAATATGCAAGGGACTTTTTAAATCTAAAAATGAGTAAATGAAAATAATTAAATGACATGACTTCTCTTTGTTTGTTTAATCTGGACAAAGTATTATTATAATTCTTTATGTAGAGAGAAAATATATAGGTAGTAAGAAAAGCCCTTTTGAAATGACTCTGGACAGTGCCATCAACTAAAGTAAAAAAGTATGACATATTTCTGTTATAAAAATCTTTTTTTTTTTTTTTACTGATGTAAGTATAACTGACTTTTTAGCTTTTGGAGCCCATTGGAAAAAAGTACAGTTTTCTTAGAAGGCATCAGCAACCGTTGATGTTATTCTCTTATGTGGTTTTTAAAATAGACAACCTGAAAAAATGTGAGACATAATGAAAGTTTCTAATAAATAATAAAAAAGAATTTTAGGAAACTATCTGGTATGTTAGATCATTCAGTCATGCATGAAGAGATAACATGCATATGGCTATTATTTTTAATAAATCCTCAACCCTTGTATATCTGGAGGCATTTGGGATATAAGATCAAACTGAAGCACAAAGCAACACTTTTAAACTTAGTCACTTTTAAAATCCTATCTAGGAATCTTTGTTCCCTGGCAGCATATTGGACTAAGTACCTTCATTGACATTTTCCCCTCCATCAATCTTCCCATTTAAAACAATGAAATATGCTGACAAAAATATTTTTAATGTAACATATTAAATATATTCATGAGTAGTACTAAAGTAAGTCATACTCAATTAAGTAAGCATTGAGGGCATTTGTCTAACCTCATGAATTTGAACATGAGAGTTTTCAGACATGTGTGGTTTGGGAGAGATAAAATAAAATCCAGACATGCTTATACAATGTTTAAAATTCAATAAATACCTTCTTATAAAACTAAACCTCAAATGGATGAGAATAAATTTCAACACAAAAATACCTCGCCTATTGAGCTTATATTTTTAACTAGAGGCCAGGTGCTTGCAACCCCTGCCTGGCCTGCACCCTCTTGCAGTACCGGACCCCTCACTTCTTACCGCCCTCCTGCTCACTGCTCCTTAAATCTCCACTCGCTGCTCCTTGGAGCTGTCCCAGAGGTGGGAGATGCTCCTGCTACCACTGCGGTACTCACCAGCTATGAGAATGGCTTCTGGCTGAGTGGTGCGTCCCCTAATGAGAGTGCACTGACCAGCAGGGGCCAGCTCCTGGTGGTCAGTGCACATCATAGCCACTGGTCCTTCTGGTTCTGCTATAAAGGTTGTTTAGACTTTTCTTATCTAGATGGGGAGGGCACATACAATAAATAAAATGATAAACAGTTTATCTGATGATGATTAGTGCTATGGAGAAAACAACAGAACAAGAGGGATAAGAAGTATGAAACTGGCATTCTAAACAGCTTGGTCAGAGAGAGCTGGCATAAAATATATTTCAGAAAAACATCTGATGTTAAAGGAATGACTCGTGGATATCCTGGAGACATGCATTTCAGACAAAGAGAACAGCCTGTGAAAATGGGCAAATTCCCTTTGCATTTTGGAGAAAAAAACAAGGTGGCCAGTATGGCTATAGCAGAGATCAATGGGGTAACTAGAAGGAGGTGAAAATAAAGGAGTGATAAGAGACCAGATTGTATAAACCCTTTGAGATAGGTTGACGATATGTCCAGATTTGTCTAAACCAGTGGTCGGCAAACTCATTAGAGCCAAATATCAACAGTACAGCAGTTGAAATTTCTTTTGAGAGCCGGAAACCAACTTCTGCGCTTGGGCCAAGAAGTTTCAATCGCACTGTACGTGCGTGCCTGCATATGGTATTTTGTGGAAGAGCCACACTTAGGGGGCCAAAGAGCCGCATGCGGCTCACAGACTGCATTTTGCTGACCACTGGCCTAAAACAATCTTCATTCTCATTTGTTGGCTAGGATAATTATGACTGCAGCTCCTTTTCATTTTCAAACTTGCCCCATTTGGCAGTTAAGGTCGCGTTATTAGTAAGGTATTCTAAGAAACTTGTTTTTCCTTCTGAACAATATGTATTGGCACTGTAAGATTTGACCTGATAAATCTCTTGAGTTGTCATATATTTTAATATGGCAACTCTCATTTTTTAAAAAGAAATAGGGTGACGTGTGGCATGGGTGGAGTTAATTAACCACTAAAGGATACAGTGGTTAACTGAGCTAGAAACTCAGATTGATTTGGGCATGGATAAAAAATTATCTGGATGCCAGATATATTTTTTCAGATGAAAGCAATGGAATGTTGTGATATATTAAATGTCTAATTTGAAAGAAAGCATGAGATCAAAATGATTCTAAGATTTTGCCTGATAAAGAGAACAAGAGGTATTGCCATTAGCTGAGATTGGGAAGAAAGAAAAATTTGGAAGAATGGATAATCTCAATTTTGGACAAGATAAGTTTGTAATGACTATAAATAGATTATTTAATATGTAAGTATGGAGTTTAGGGGAGAAGACATGGTTATAAATATAAGTTGTGAGATATCTTTCTCCAGTTGGTATTTATAGCCATGAAATTGGATGAGATTTCTGAGCAAGTGAGGTAGACAGAGAATATAAGTACATTAAAGATTAAAATTTATCAGGTAAAAAAAGAAATATTTGCTGTTTCAGAAGGAAGTGAAGATAGGTAATTCTGGAACTATATTCACTGTTAGATTTCACCCTTAGTCACCTGCATTTCTCCTCTTCATTTCAGTCTTATTTTAACACACTTATTATGACCAAAGAGGACTTGATATTTCTCTAGTCATATTCATTTATTTTGTAATTGAAGGGATGGATAATTTCCATTTCTTTTTGTGTTTGCAGATTATCTAACAGCGTAGAAAAAATACTGACCACCTGACAATCAAAGTTAAATATAAATGCAGATACAGGAATAAAAATATGAGCTTAGGAATACAGCATGATATAGTCACTGAATTTTGAGTGTCACTTAATTTTGGATGTGTACATTATCCTGGTTAGTAAAAGTTTCATTTCTATTTTAATATTCATCTCAAATTATACAATATAATGTAATTAGTAAAGATTATAATTAAACTTGTTCTTATAGTTATGCAGTAGGTCTTCAGTTGTAGTTTTCCACTGCAAAAATAGGGTACCTATATGTTTTAGAGACAATCTAAATATACATTTTTTCCCCTAGAATCTTTTTTTATTTCCTAGCATATCATTCAATAATCCTCTAAAATTTTCTCTTGATTTTTTTTTCTTTTTTTTTTTGGTAAAAAGGATCAAGTATCAAACATTATTTCATTTATCAGCTGAAACTTGACAGATATCAATTTAAAAAAGACTAAAACTATAATATACTAGCATTTTTTATTTAAACAAAGCAAAATAAAACTAAGTAGTCCTGTGAATGACAAGGTATACCCAAGATACCAAAACCAGTCAATTATCCCTATCAAGACATGAAACGATGGCATTCACAAGAGCATATTATCTGATTAATTATGCTAAAGGCATCAGGTAAATTAGATCTAGTCAAATAAAGCCAGACACAGAGTCATCCAATTTAGCTATTAAAAGGTTGTTAAGTACATTTACTAATGTCATGTTGTTTGAGGATCCAGCTCTCCATTCAGATATTTTAAAGTGCAGAAATGTTTTCTGTTCATCCCTCAAAATGACAGAGGACCAATAATAGTCAAGAACACAGAGGCTCACAAAAGCAAAAAGCATTTAAAATGGAAACAATTGCTCTTGAAAATAAGGAGTTACAAAATGTGATTACAGGTTGCCTTCCTTTTTGGCAGACTGGATAAGAAGAGTTTTGTCATTCTGGTTTATTGATGCCAGTTTGCTGAGCTTTTTTAAAATCCATTTTAATGTTTGTTTTATTTTTTTTTATTTGCAATGTTTTTTTAAAGCAAAACTCAAAAAATCTTTTATAAAGTTATTTCATTATAATAAAGCTATAAGGAAATATTCTATAATGTAAGGATGAGAAATTTATAATAATGGAAAAAACTATAGAAGTCTGTTGATCTTAGGAAAAAATAAAGCACACCATTGAGTAGGACAAGAGGCCAAAAATATAACTTTTAAGAATCAAGTATCAAGGATATCAAATTAACTCTTATTGGTAGAATTTCCCAAGTCAAAACTTTATATATAAGCTCTCAATTTATTGTATAGGGCAAATAACTCAAAGTTAAGTATTCATTGTTAGCATTGTTTATCACATATTTTTTTATTCATAATGTATTCTTAAAATATATTTAAGTAGTCATTATTTGTACTCCCATTTGAGCTAATCTCTAAGATCTTAAATATAATATAGA
Source organism: Lasiurus borealis (assembly GCA_004026805.1). NCBI lineage: Eukaryota > Metazoa > Chordata > Mammalia > Chiroptera > Vespertilionidae > Lasiurus > Lasiurus borealis. The sequence continues at coordinate 44,893 of PVJN01007609.1, read as the reverse complement.
ATGTTGTTAATATAGCCAAAGTGATCAAAGAATAGCAACTGAATTAACTAACAATTCTCTTATCTAGGAATGATTTAATTTTGTTTTATCATTATTAGTAGTATAATTGTTGTTATTTAAATTCCAAAATGATTGAAATATTTTGTGTATAAATGAGGAAGTCATTAAAGGGAGTCTTAGGTTATGATTAGCAATAATCAGATTGGGGATAGCTAAGTCAATTTTAAGGACTGGTAAAATCCAGAAACACCCAGAGGAGTAAGAGTGTAGTATGGGTAAATTGTGAAGATCATAGCAAGAAGTGCAACATCCAGAAATCTATGTGTTTATTTTTTTTTTTACACCAATAATGAATTCACAGAAGGAGAAACTAAAAACAAAAATAAAACAAAAAAGAATCCCATTTACCATTGCACCAAAAAAATTAAGATACTTAATAATAAACTTAACTGAGGAGGTAAAAAACATGTACTTGAAAAACTACAGGACATTGAGAAAACAGATAGACATAAACAAATGGAAGAACACACCATATTCCTGGGTAAGTAGAATCAAAATCATTAAAATGTCCATAGTACCCAAAGCAATTTATAGATTCAATGCAATGCCCATTAAAATACCAATTGCGTATTTCACAGATTTAGAATAAACTCACCAAAAAATTCATCTGTAGTAAAAAAAAGACCCCGAATAGCCACAGAAGAACAAAGATGGAGGTATCACAATACCAGATTTCAAGCTATATTAGTGTGGGAACCTCTTTCCACGTCCCGCTTGGTTCAGGGTTCCCTTTTCAGGGTTCAGGTTCTGAAGGAGGCCGCACGCAAATGAAATGAGAGACCAGAAAGCATTAACTTGGCGATATTGGGGGGCCAGGCGGGAGCCTTCCTCTAGTGGAAAGGACTGCCATTTGCTCTGGCCTTTTTCTCCCTTTTATTAAGGCTTTGGGACACACCTCTAGCCTTTAGGCAGGGAATAACAAAAGCAGAAATTAACATGATACAAACAGATAGTTTCAACTAAACAGTGAGTAATCAGCTCTGACCTTTCAGAGCAGTTAAGGTTGGCCAGCCTTCTGGCTTCCTGTTTACATCCATTTAGTGAGAACAATATTTGGTTTCCGACATATTAGAAAGCCACTCTTCTCAGAATTGCCCAGTACTGCCACAAGAACAGTCTTACAGACCAATGGAACAAACAGAACAGAAAACCTAGAGATCAACCCAAGCCACTATGCTCAATTAATATTTGACAGAGGAGAAAAGAGCATGCAATAAAGTCAAGACAGTAACTTCAATAAATGGTGTTGGGAAAGTTGGTCAGATACATGAAAAAAAATGAAACTAGATCACCAACTTACAGCATACACAAAAATAAACTCCAAATGGTTAAGGAACTTAAATGTAAGACGGGAAACCATAAAAATCTTAGAAGACTGTGGAGAGCAACTACAGCATTTAAAAGGTTCAAGCCTCAGACTAATGAGAGGACACAGTCCTCTGGTGGCAGAGCTCTCCCAACACAATTATACCCAGAGGCTATGGTTGTAAGCTTGACCTTATGGTCTGAACCTGTGGTCCCACGTGGTTGAGTGATGTAGGCTGCAGGAGGTGCAGCAAGTGCTGCCAAAAGAAAGCTTGATAGAGTTCTCAGGTGCATGTAATTAAGTAGATTTGAAACTCACCAGAACATTGTAAACATCTTGACCACACCCTTGCTTTGCCTGGTAGGATCTGACTATAAAATAAAGACTCGACTCCCAGGCTGTGGCACTGTTTCTCCATCTGGGAACATGTCCCACCTAGCCTCAACTGTATCCTGTTGTCTGTCTTTAATCCTTCACCACCTCTTCTCAGGTTCACTCCTGGGTGGGCTGGGCATGGTTCAGAAGACCTCATAAGCATGAAAATATCAGACATACGTCATAGCAATATAATGACTGATACAGCTCCTAGGACAATGGAAACTAAGGAAAAAATAAACAAGTGGGACTATATCAAAACAAAAAGTTTCTGCAGAGCAAAAGCAATCATTAACAAAATAAAAAATTAAAAAACAACAACAAGAAAGCCCACTGCAGAGGAGAACGTATTTGCCAATGTGATCTCTGATAAGGGTTTGATCTCCAGCATTTACAGGAAACTCAAACAACTTAACAAAAAGAAGATAAAAAAAAATCCAATAAAATAATGGGCAAAGGACCTAATTAGACACCTTTGAAAGAGGACATGCAGAAGACCAAGAGACATATATAAAAACACTAGAGGCAGGTACACAAAATTTGTATATGGGTAGAGTTCCTAGGAATAGTTGGCAATCAGGGCTGATCTGTGGGGTGACTGGTGGGGCAATTGGGGAGCCCCCTGCTATCACCTGCCTTGGCCAACCAGCTCATGGAACCTGCCCCCATGCCACAGCCACTGGTTGCCTCCCTCTGCTCAAATTCACTAATCATCTGAGAGACAAAAATCAAAACATCAATGAGATACCATCTCACACCTGTTGGAATGGCTATCATCAACAAATGACAAGTGCTGGTGAGGATGCAGAGAAAAGGGAACCCCTTCTTGCACTGCTGGTGGGAATGCAGACTGGTGCAGCCACTGTGGGAAACAGTATGGAGTTACCTCAAAAAATTTAAAATGAAACTTCCATTTGACCCAGTAATCCCATTTCTAGGAATATATCCCAAGAAAATAGAAATACCAATCAGAAAATACATATGCACCCCTGTGTTCATAGCAGCACAATTTACAATAGCTAAGATTTGGAAACTGCCTAAGTGCCCATCAGCAGATGAGTAGATTAAAAAACAATGGTACATTTACACAATGGAATATTATGCTGCCATTAAAAAGAATGAATCATTTACTATTTGCAACAGCATGGATGGAACTGGAGAGCATTATGCTATATGAAATAAGCCAGTCAGAGAAAGATAAATATCTCATGATCTCACTCATATTTTGGATATAATGAATAACATAAAATAATGAACAAAAATAGATCCAGAGACTAAGAAACTCTGATTAGACCATCCAATCTCAGAGAGAAAGCAGGGGTGGGGTTAAGAGATCAACCAGAGGAAGGTCTTATATGCATGCATAAGAGCATAACCAATTGACAGGGACACTGGGGCAGAGGGAGGGCTTGTCTGGGGAAAGAGAGTGGTAGAGGGAGGTCAATCAGGGAAAAAGAAGTCATATGTAATACTTTAAGCAATAAAAAAAAGTAAGTGCAACAGACATTAGACAGAATGATAATAATAGGCTAAGAGGACTTTGTGAGTACAATACAGGCAGTGTGTCCAAATGGGAGAAAGGAAAAGAAACAGAGGGATAAGGAGTTAGAATTAAAGGCCAATACAAAATAACAGGTTGAGAGTTAGAATGTGCAAGGAATTAAAAAAGTATTTAACGTTAGCTATTTTTTTTTCATCTCAGTTTCAGTTAACATGCTTTTGAGTCCAAATATCAGAACTGTGAAAATCAAAGTAGTCTAAAAGTAAGCTATGAAGCAGAGATATGAAATGTGCTATTTTAACAGAGCACCTAACTCTGATCTCTCTGACATACATACATACATATATATATATGTATATATATATGTATGTATGTATATGCTATATATGTATATATATGTGCTATATATGTATATGTAGATTGTATATATATATATTCATATATGTGTGTAATTCCCAGTACCCTTGAAATAAAATATTTCAACTAAGGTTGCCAATGGCAGATACCAGTGAATCACATTGGTTATCCTCTCAATAGTGCTGAAGGTTTCTGTAAAATAAAGCCAATGGGAGTTTGAAATTTTCATAGCCTGACAGCTTTCACAGTTGTCATATAGTTATCTTATGCTGAGAGGGATCAAAAAAACTGTTTGTGCTGAGCGAACTAAGCTAGTCAGAGAAAGACAAGTATCACATGACCTCACTCATATTTGGAATCTAATGAACAAAACAAACTGATGAACAAAATAGATCCAGAGAAATAGAAGCATGGAACAGACTGTTGACTCTCAGAGGGAAGGTGGTAAGGGTTATGGATGGGAAGAGATCAAATAAGGAAATTCTATGTATATAAGCATAACCCATGGTCAAATACAATAGGTGGGTGAATGCCTGGGATGAGGGAGGGGGCAGGCTAGAAGGGGTTAATGGGGAAAAGAAGAGGACATATGTAACACTTTTTTTTTTGCAATCTTTTTAATCTTTATTATTCAGATTATTACATTTGTTTCTCTTTTTTTCCCCCTCCATTGTTCCCTCCACCCAGCTTCCACCTTTCCCTCTACCCTTACTTCCCTCCCACTGACCTCATCCATAGGTGTATGATTTTTGTCCAGTCTCTCCCTGTATACCCATCCCCTTTTCCCCCTGAGAATTATCAGTCCACTCCCTTTCTGTGCTCCTGATTCTATTATATTCACCAGTTTATTCTGTTGATCAAAACTTCAATTCCCTTAATTTTCAGATTTACTTGTTGATAGATACATATTTGTTGTTCATAATTTTTTATCTTTTACCTTTTTCTTCTTCCTCTTCTAAAAGAGTACCTTTCAGCATTTCATATAATACTGGTTTGGATTTGATGAACTCCTTTAGCTTTTTCTTTATCTGACCTTCAATTCTGAATGATAGCTTTGCTGGATAGAGTATTCTTATTTGTAGGTTCTTGCTGTTTATCACGTTGAAAATTTCTTGCCACTCCCATCTGGCCTGCATCATATCTGTTGAGAAATCAGCTGACAGTCATATGTGTGCTCCCTTGTAGGTATTGAACTGTTTTTCTCTTGCTGCTTTTAATATTCTCTCTTTGTCTTTTGCTCTTGGTATTTTAATTATGATGTGTCTCAGTGTAGTATTCTTTGGATTCCTTTTATATGGGGTTCTGTGTGCTTCCTGGACTTGTAAGTCTATTTCTTTTACCAGATGTGGGAATTTTTCAGTCATTATTTCTTTAAGTAGGTTTTCAATATCTTGCTCTCTCACTTCTTCTGGCACCCCCAAAATTCTGATGTTGGTACGCCTGAAGCTGTCCCAGAAGCTCCTTACACTCTCTTCACATTTTTGTATTCTTTTCTCTTCTTACTTTTCCAGTTGAGTGTTTTCTGCTTCTTTATATTTCAATTTTTTGACTTGATTCTTGCCTTCCTCTAGTCTCCTGTTAGGTCTCTGTAGAATATTTTTTTAATTCAGTCAGTGTATGTTTAATTTTTAGTTGGTTCTTTTGCATCTCTAGTTGGTTCTTTTTCATCTCCTCTTGGGTCTTGCTAAATTTATCCATCTTTTCTAGGAGATTCTTGAAAAATCTTATAAGTGTGGTTTTGACCTCTATATCCAGTCATTTGTTTTCCTCCATTTCTTTTGTATGTGATCCCTTCCCTTGTCTCGGCATTTTCACTATGCTGGGAGAACTTCTGTGCTGATACCAGACTAGCAAAACTGCAGAAGCCTCTCTATTGAGCTTGTGATGGGTGGAGTCTCAAGGCTTAAGGTACCGCCTTGCCTTCCAGTCGGCCCCACCGTCCACGGTCCCTGAGTCTCACATGACTGGGTAATCGCTGGAGCAGTCCCTTGCATGCACGCTCTTGCAATGCCTCTAGACAGCTGCCTTTCTGGCTCCCCTGTGCTCTGGGACCATATGAGTCTGGGTCCCCAGGGTTTTGCCCGAAACTGGGGTTTAGTGAATTTAGAAGTGGTGCAGTTGGGAGGGTCTGTCTCCCACCCACTCCTGAAAGCCAGCGGCATAATCAGAAGCCCGTCCTCTGCACGCAGTGCCGTGCGCATCACCAGACTTCCAAACTTTTGCGACTCCTCTAAATTTCCATTCACTTCTCCCTTTTCACAGTCCAAACTCCCCCCATATGAGTTCTGGCTGGATCTGGTGTTTAGTGTTGTAGGATAAGTGGTTCAATGCCGTTGAAAGTCTTTGTCTCCCTCCCGCCAGAGAAAGCCAGCCAGGTTCTCCAGCACCCGCTCTTTCCACGTGCGCGTCTCTGTACCTCAGCTTTTTGCAGCTCCTCTGGGTCTCTGTGAGCCCCTCTCTTTCCTTCTAGTTTTAGAATTTCCACTTCGCCAGCTTTCCTGTGGTTCTGGATGATGTCCGCTCTGTCTTTTAATTGTAGTTTTGAAATTATTTTGCGAGGCAGCAGTGTAGGTGTTTACCTATGCTGCCATCTTGGATTCTCCCAACATTTTCAACAATAAAGATTTTTTAAAGCTATTTAAAAAAAGAAAAAAAAACTTCATTAAACTTGTTTTTGAAGCCATAGATTTATCTGATATATAAAGATTTGTTATTTAGGTAAATTAAGGGCTCTGCCTGAAATAAAAAGGTTCATATCTCAGCTTATGTTTATCATCTTAGAATTCTGTCAAAAAACAAATATTTAGGAGAGATTTATGAAAAAAAAATGAATGGGAAGAAAAAGCATGGGCTCCAGGTTTGTTATTAAAGAAATAAGATTGTCATTGGGGAACAGTTCTTTCTCTTTGTTCTGCAGTCATCTGTGATGGCTTTGTCCTACTGCTGGTTTGTGTTGTAGTAAAAATTAATTAATTAATTAATTAAACTAAAAAGTTGCCTACGATAACTGGAGAGTATGTTTCCTTTTATTATGTTCTTCAAGAGAGGAAAAGAGAGAAAGAGCATCCTCTTAAATATGCAACAAAGTTAGCAACAAAAATTCTTTCCTTCTACATGGTTGGTCCAACTTAATTCAGGTGAGAAAACCTAGACTATTAACATGTCTGGAGAATTCTTTGCATTCCTGGATCCATTAGAATCCCTCCTCTGAATATCGAGGCAAGAGAAAATGGAAGAAAGGGAGGCTTTTGAAAGATAGAGGAAGGGAAAATGATTGGGTAATATACTAAATATGAAAAACTAACTTGTTTGGTTGAGAATGGGAATAAGTCCCTCTTTAGAACCTGGAGCAGAATATGACATGAGTAGGAGTAGGTATTTTGGCTGTTTGGCTATAGTAGCATTTTCTTTGGAATGTTGTCAACCTGGGTACAAATATTAACTCTGTCACTTTTCATCTTTGACAACTTAAGAAATCGGCTTTTCATTGCCTTTGTGTTCCCTCAGGCATAACAACAGTAGCTACATCTTGGGGTTAAACTGTAGAATGTACATAAATTTCCAACATAAAACCATACCTAGCCCATAATAAATGAAAAGAAAAACCTGTTTGCATTATTATTTTTATTAATGTTGCTGTCCATTTTATATTAATGTTATTCTACTGTATGTTTTTAGATAAGCCCCTTGCAAACAAACAACATAGAAGGATATTGTGAATAGGTAGGGAAGGGGAAGGAGCCAGTGCCTAGGTGAAGAGATAAAGAAGGAAGTTTGAAAAGCACGATCTAGAAGACATTATACACGTTTATTATGAGTAGTAGTATAGTGGTAACTCGAGATACAAATTTAATTCGTTCCGTAACCTTGAGGCTTGGGAAACTATGAGACACTGGAGTCTCGGTAAACTGTTGGGTTGTGTGCAGCCGGCCAATCCACGCGATTACTCGTATCTCAAATGTTGCTTGTATTTCAAAGCAAAAATCGCTCCCTCGACAGCTTGTATCTCAAAAATCTTGTATGTTGAGGTACCACTGTATTTGAGATTAGCGTGATGAAAACAAGATTTCTTATGAATGAATGTGGAGAGGAGGTCAAAGAGTCATCAGACCAAGACGGGCTGGGAAACATCGTTAGCACAGAATGGACATGGAGGATGCACGTTCCAAAGTCTACATCGGACACACTAAATATTGAATATCGAATTTCATCTCTAAAACTATTTCTTACATTTTTTATTGTGTTTTCTCACAGCTACACATGTAATTCTTATTTGGCTTTGTGATTTTCTCGCTAGAAAATATACCGTTGAACCTTGATTAATGAGAATTTCTCCACCAGGAATATAGTGTGCTAAAGATACTCACCAAGCAAGATTTCCTCAGATCTGAAGAAACTAGCAACTACTTCACAATCACTGATGTCACACGGCAGCACAAGCAGAGTACCTGCTTAATTTATGGGCTGTAACTGGTTCTCAGCTCAGGGACTGGTCCTGAGGGGCAGAAATTGTGTCACATGAAAGGAATCCGAGAATACAGTGTGGTTACCAAACTTCACTTTTCCAGCTAATGTTTTTCAGGCCAACATAACATTTCTCAGGCACACTTGAAATAATAGAATAGTGAAAGTAATACCATTGTAATGATAATTCCTGTGGAAATGAATGACATGCCTAGAGATGGGTCTGAAGGCAAAGTAACATTTACACTGTAATCGTTTTATGGGATGGAGAGAACTCAAAATGAAAGGACATCAATAATCTCAAAGATAATTACACATTACTTACCCTAATTGTAATCCCAGCTTTTCCTTATTTATAATAATTGCTAATTAGTAATATTCAGCAATTATAAGGGTGGAAAAAAGGTTTAATTAAACTACACAGATATTCTCAGATAGTTATTTAATTGAACTCTTCTGTAAAAAAGCAAAAAACAAAACAAAACAAAACAAAAACAAAAAAAGAAAATAAGCAAACAAAAAACAAAAATCAAAACCATCCATAGCTTTACAGCTCATTTAACAACAACAAAAAAAAAAAAAAAAGAAAGAAAAAAGAAAAAAACCCACAAAACTCTAAAGGATTCCAGTATAAAAGAGATCATATCGATGGTCACCTCCTACTACAGCTTTCAGGGAGTCTATATTTTATTATGTTCCAGTTTCTAGGCCATTTTATATATAATGTGCACATGCCTACAGAATGGAGAGGGTGTTTCTAAGAAAAGCCCCACAGCAGAGGAATCATTTCATTGCTCCCGTTTTAATGGGCAGAGAGAAGATGGCAGGGCTGCCATTGAGCATTGCAGGCTCCCCTGCCAGCCATGGTCTAAAATGCCGCACAGCTTGTCGGTGCCTCTGAAGGCAGGCGCCAGTGCCAGGTTCTTCTGACAGTAGCAGCGAAGCCTCTGCATGGTCCCATGATCAAAAATATTGATTTATTCTTGTCACCGGCGTTCTGACTTCTCCTGGCTCCTAATTAAATCCCACTTACATTCTTCTCTGCCATGTACCCTTCTGTTTTACATAAGATAAAGCCGCTGCTGAACCTAATCACCCTCCTCGGCTACGTGGCTAGAGCTTTAATATGGGAAAGGAGGTGGGGAGTACCGGGCTACTGTAGATGTACACCATAAGCGGGTTGTTCAATATAGAAATGAAATTACTTAAAGTCTGTAAACCTGCAATAAGTTTTTGTTCATGGTCTGATTTTAACTCTGCTTATTACATTTTAACTCTAGGTGTACTGATTTATATAGTTCCTTAAAGTAGAATATGCATATGTTCTTTAACTTTGTCTTCTTCCACTGAACCACAGATGTGCCTAAAATTTAAGGAGATATTATTTTTATTTTATTTTATTTAGTTATTGGAGGCCTTGTGCATTAATTTGTGCATGGGTGGGATCCCTCGGCCTGGCCAGTGATGGGGGCTGATCTGGAAGGTAGAGGGGTAGCTGGCTGTCAAGGAATTGCAGGAAGTTGGCTGGGCATGGGAGGTCGGTTGTGGGAGCTTCTGCCCTCGGGTAGTCAGTGTGCATCATAGTAATGAGTCAACCTGTCTTTCAGTCACTTAGGCTTTTATATATCTAGATTTTGTAGCGACTATTTTTCATCAACTTTATCTTAACAGTTTGTAGAAGACAGTGTAAGAACCACTCAGTGGGCCCAGCCAGAGTGCCTCAGTGGTTAAGCATTGACCTATGAACCAGGACGTCACAGTTCCATTCCAGTTTGGGGCACATGCCAGGGATGCAAGCTCCCTTCATCCTTCAATCAGGGATGTGAAGGAGGCAGGCATGATCAATGATTCTCTCTCATTGATGTTTCTCTTTCTCTCCCTCCCCCTTCCTCTCTGAAATCAGTCTTTAAAAAATCCCATTCAGTGGTTGTCCCTTCCCATTGGCCTGAGCAGTGGAGCTGCAGACTAGCCTTGGGTGGCAGCTGAGCATCTGGTCTTCAATAGGGAACTGCTGAATAGGCTCGCAGGGCACCTGCCCATCAGACCAGTCTGTGACCTCAGGCTGAGCAGCAGTAGACTCGGGATCTGGAGCCATGCATTCACCCTGAGACTCCTCTAGGTTGCAGCCTTTTCAGCTGCTCTTTCTTTTCAGTCTCTCCAGGGTCTCTGTAGACATAGAGATCAGGTGTGACCTCCCTTGGGTGTTCGTGGGAGATGATGCCAGGCATGCACAGTGCTTCCAGGGCCAGCATCCACCACAGGAGAACCACTGAGTGAGTCCCCTGTTGCGAGGGCTGGCAATGTCCAGGTAGCTCAGAGGAGAGTCTGTTACACGGAGCTGGAGCAGGCCAGTTAACAGCAGGTGCCTCTGTGGGTCAGTAATCACAGAAGTCTCTGCTCTGGGAAGGCTGCCTGGATCTGATTGGTGAAGCTTGCAGGAGGGATTGGTCGACTATAGGAGTGGCTCCAGTGGCAGCAGCAAATTCCAGCACAGTTCGCTGGCTGGTATTCCTGGACGATATGACACTAACGTCAGTGGAGTTTTCAGGGGCACCAATGGCAGAGCGGCCAGCAGAAGCTTCTCCCGGCTTCTCAGACTTACCATGCAGGTGCCATCACTTTTCCTTTCGTAGGTGGACTGTTCCATCTGGAAGTCTAGCTCAGTGCCACCTAAGTGGGTTCCTGCTGCAAGGAATCGGAGGACATCCTCCTTCATTTGCAGGACATCAAGGGCTCTGGAATTGAGAATGTTCCCCTTTAAGTTATGTAGGAATCGAGAAAAATACCACATGGGTCCTTCTCTGGGGAGTGTGGAAAGGCTAAGAAGAGATAATTTTACTTAAAAACAATGAATAAGTGACTACATAGTAGGAAAGCACCATGGTGAAATATAGAGTCTGTGTCAAGATGTTATCCTGGTTCTGTTATTCATTATTTGTATAATCTGTGCTATACAAATATTTATGCATGCAATATTTCTAAGCTTTTAGAATAGATGGATTCCTGTCACAGATTCTTTCACTTTTCCCTGTATCCATGCATTTAGTATTAACAACTGCTGCATTTGAGTTCCAAGTTCATGTCTTCTTACTCCAGAGGTAAGGCAAACATTTGTTTAGGATATTGAAGCTTAAAAAGGATAGCACTTAAAAACTTTGTGGCTAAATATTCTATGGTTTAGTTTCCTTTCCATAAGTAAAGTTAATATTATTTCTTAGAAGTTAAATTGATAATTTATATATGTAACACTTTAAAAAGTATCTTATTAAATCTAAAGTTTTATACACCTGAAAAGTGTAATTTTTCAGGATATGACTTAAATGATGACATTGTTATTGATAAATAAATACATTCTGATATAAAATTTCAAGAAGGGGAATACCAAGGAAGCCATAGAAAACACTTTTACATAGAATTAATTATATTCTTCTCAAGTTCTTAAAATGATATCCTCTGCTTTTTTAAATGCGTATATACCTGACATTCTGCCAGGCTTCTTCCTGCAATTCCTTTGAAGTCAGATTATGTATTTATTTTTGAAACCCTTATGCTTGTGTTAAGATGAAACACAGTTACCTTTGAGAGTAGAAAAAAATATATATGTGAAGAGGACAGACACAGTGATAGACATTTTACTGTTGCTAAAGCTCTTTCCTCCTCCACATAGAGAAGTCTACTGAAACTGTCACACAGACTCACAATGTGCAACTATGAATTTTATGATAGACAGAGACAGAAATCAATTTCTTTTTTTATGTTATTGATTTTTCACAGGGAGGAAGGGAGAGAGATAGTTAGAAATATCAATGAGAGAAACATTGATTAGCTGCCTTCTACACACCCCCTACTGGGGATGTGCTCATAACCAAGGTACATGCTCTTGACTGAAATCAAACCCGGGACCCTTCAGTCCACAGGCTGATGCCCTATCCACTGAGCCAAACCTGTCAGGGCACATCATCCATTTCAAATGCAATGACTCTGCATTAGATAAGAGGGCAGCAGGAACTGTGATATGAACACATGGCTCATTACATAGGAATTCCAGTCTGGCCTATCACTGGTCCATGAACAGGTTAAAATATATCTTCTCCCCTCAGTTATCTTTATACATTTCCTATAATAATAAAAAATGCAAAACAATGTAGAAAAGAAAGCCATTATGAAGTACAGATTGATAGCATCCAACTAAGTATATACACAAATTCTACGAACAAATAATGAAATTTGCTACTTAGACAATATAACAGCTGACATCTGGCAACTCAAATTTAATATTGAGCATTGTTCCACATTACACTAAAAGCTGATATATATATACACACACATATGTATATATATTAAATAAGCTAAGAGTCATGACACTGAGGATGAAATACACAATTGACTTTTTTTTTCATTCCAATCTGAGATGTAAAAATATATTTATTTGTTTTTGTTAGAGGCATCTCTCGTGGGCACCCAAGAAGTATTACTGGATATCTGCCTGAGTCAGTGGGAGTGGGCTTCCCCTTTCTCAATCCTTGTCTTCTCATATAAATGAATTTATACGAGAGACCTTGCCTGCGTTGTGAAAAGCCAATTTATTAAAGCATGTACCTTTATTGAAAAAGCAAAGCAAGCCAATCTGTCTTATTTCATCCGGCTTGGAGCACAAGTTTTTTGGTATTTTTTCTGGTTAATCTGGAAAAGTGAATGTCTATAGGTTTCAAAGATTCTTTTGCTGAGTATCTTGGTACAGATTAATTCTCAAGGTTTCCTTGTGTGGTCTTTCCAAAATCCTGGCAACTTTTAGCTCCAAACCCCAAGACTACTGGCTTCTCTGCTTAGGGAGTAAACCTGCACTTTTTTTCCTTTCCCCTGTCCCCCTCTCTGCTTCCTCTCCTTAGGGAGGTTTTTAATCATTTGCTCTCTGAGTGTCGTTGGTTGGGGAAGGAGGTGGTTTGTTATTTGCAGGCCAGCTGCAAATTACTCACACTGTTCGACCTTGTCCTAATTTTCTTGTCTCAATTTCCCCTATTTTTCTGCCCTGGAATCCTGTAACACTTTTATCTGATACTAAATGATGCTGGACTTAGGGAAGTCTTCCTCTATTGTATGCCCTCTCGTGAAATATAAGTACAAAATAGGATTAAAACTATGGCTACAATGCTTTCTCTCTGTGGAATTTGAAATAGAGCCATTCCTTAACAATCACCTTTCACTGGCTTTTGCCTCAGAGCATGTCCTTACATTCTCATCTTCTGTCTATAGCTCACCTGACTACCTAAATTTGCCCACATAAGCAACAGAGATGAGATAGCAATTATCATTCTGAATAATCTATTTTTTTCCCAAAGTTGGAGAGATCACAGTACCTGATATCAAAATATATTACAAGAACAGCATGATATAGGCAGGAGAACAGGCATATAGATCAGTAGAACAGAACAGAGAACCCAGAAATGGATCCATACCACTATGCTCAATTAATATTTGACAAAGGAGATGATAGCATACAATGGGGCAAAGACAGTCTTTTCAATAAATGGTGTTGGGGAAATTGGACAGATACTTGCAAATAAAAAAGGAAACTAGACCACCAACTCATACCATACACAAAATAAGTTCAAAATTGATAAAATAATTAAATGTAATTTACAAAACCATAAAAATGCTAGAAGAAACCATAGGCAGTAAAATATCAGACATATCTTAGAGAAATATTTTTGTCATTATGTTTCCTAGGGGAAGGCAAACAAAGAAGTTAAACAAATGAAATTACATCAAACTTAATTGCTTCTGCACTGCAAAAGAAACCATCAATAAAGTGAAAAAGGAGCCCACTGTGTGGGAGAACATAATAGCCAATGATACATCTGATAAGGGGTTATTCTCTAAAATATATAAAGAACATATACAACTCCGCACCAAGAAGACAATAAAATTAAAAATGGGTGTCCTGGCTAGTGTAGCTAAATTGGTTCAAGAATCCTCCAGTATGCCAGAAGGTGGCTGGTTGAATTTCACTTTTCTATGTAAATCCTTCATACACACATCGTAGTATCAACTAATTTCTGAAATGCACAATGCATTGCAAGTAGTTGGTGCAGAACAATGAGCAAATGAGAGCCCGTTTCTAAACTACAATGTAGGAAGGAGCCCCTTCTACATGATAGTTTAGACCTAAAAGATCCACTTTGTGAAACATATACATATGTGGCAGCTCATTATTTGAGAGAAGATGAATTGATACTCAAACATTAAATTTAGTTTAATCAATGATTTTTATTTCTAAGATTGTTGTGATGTAAAGATACAAGAAGCAGGATTGATGAACAAATTAATTAATGTAAAAAGATTATACTTTTGCATGTGCACATGCTCTTGGCTCCACTAAAAGTAAGTAATGAATTAGATATGGAATTCAATATATTTGAGAGTGATCTTAAAAAAATTGTATTTAACACATACACATGCAGTCCCTGAAAGTCAGGTCTATGTTTAATCAGAAATATAGGTGGTTAAAAATTTTATCCTATCTAATAAGAGTAATATGCAAATTGACCATCACTCCAAGATACAAGATGGCACCACAAGATGGCTGGCAGGGAAGGGCAATTGTGGGCAGTTGGGGAAGAACAGGCTAGCAAGGGAGGGCAGTTGGAAGGGACCAGGCCTGCTGTGGAGGATGGTTGAGGAGACCCAGGCCTGCAGAGGAGGACAGTTGGGGGGGACAGGCCTGCAGGGGAGGGAAGTTGTGGGGAGCAGGCTTGCAGAGTAGGACAGTTGGGGGGGACCAGGCTAGCAAGAGAAGGCAGTAGGGGGGAACAGCTCTGCAGTGGAGGACAGCTGGGGGGACCCAGGCCTGCAGAGGAGGGCAGTTGTGGGCGGGACCAGGAATGTGGGGTAGGACAGTTGTGGGTGACTAGGCCTGCAGCACCTCCCCTCGCCTGGCCCCAGATTGGCCTCCTCACCCCAATCAGGGGCAGGGCAGGCCAGCCAACTGCCTGTAGTCCCTCCCCTTGGCTGGACCCACCCCTGATGGGCCCCCACCACCCTGATCAGCCTGCTGCCCCTCCCTTCACTTGCCTCCCCCCAAATCAAGGGCAAAGTCAGGCAGCCAAACTCCCACAGCCCCTTCCCATAGCTGCTGACCCCCAACTCCCCTCCACACACACATACTCCAATGGGGGCAGGTCCAGCTGCCAATTGCTCATGGCCCCTCTCCCTTGCTGGCCTAGCCCTGATTGGGTCCCAATTGTGTTGGGCCAGCTGGCCAACCTCCTGCAGTCTCCTCCTCCCAACAGGCCTGGCCCCAATCCACCCTGATTGGGGCAGAGTTGGCTAGACCCCACCTGTGCATGATTCATGCACTGGGCCTCTAGTAAAAAATTAGAGAGGAAAAATATAACAAGGAAGCATTTAATTTTTAAAAATAAAATAATCATCTGCATTTTGTGCGATATAGGTTGTTTCTATATTCACTATGTCATGATTGCACTAAAGTTATTTTATTGCTAGAGTGAATAAATATAATTCAAATAGTAAAGAAGACTGGCTTGTACTATATTGTTTAAAGCATTATCAAGATGTCAGTTGCACTGAAATTGATCAATTCTACCTGCCAAAAGTTGTTTTATTGTGAAGTATAAAGCTACAAAATGAAAGTTTTATTTATATATAGCAAAATAATTTTTAAAAGAGTATGGAGATAAAAACAACATTGAACACTTTTTTTCTTTAGAGAAGACATGTAGTTAGTAATTGCCATACTGTGGTGCTCATAGTTACTTCTTAAGCTCAGGTACAGATACGTTGACTTTTATGTTATTGCTGTTATTTCCCAATACATTTATTCATTCATGTTTTGTGTCTATGTAATACAGCCGTAACAAAAATTTTAAGTTATTTTGCGGATTTATGTATTTATTTTCAAATTAACTGCATCTTCAGAAATGACAGTTATATTTATCATTTGGAATTAAAGTATTAAAGCAGTGACATAACAATTTAGGCAAGTTTTATACTAACAAACCCCAAATTTCGTTTTGGGATTAAATTTTTAGAATTAACTGTCAATTACAGGGGCATGAGAGATATCTCTACGTATATCAGTTATATTATAAAACTAGTTTTTGAACAAACTTCCAGAAAAACACTTCAATATAAAGAGTTTAATCCCAGATACTTTTTAAAAATATGTATTTTTATTGGTTTCAGAGAAGAAGGGAGAGTGAGAGATAGAAATATCAATGATGAGAAAGAATCAGCTGCCTTAATCCGTTTTTACTTTCAGAAAGTAAAACACATATAGCATGTGCTCTAATTGGGAATTGAACCTTGACCTCCTGACTCATAGGTCTATGCACAACCACCAGCCAGGCTCACCCAGAGACTTTTTAAAGTCATTTTTTATTAACAATAAGCACAAAAGAAAATAAATTTAATAAAGTCTACGTTATACTGAATTGCTCCTAAGTAATATGTGATCATGAGAAACCTTTATTTCCTCTCTGGGATATGATCTTGTCATCTGTAAAGTAAATAAGACAGAGTAAGGTTTCTTTTAAATCAATACTTCAATAGTTTGTGTTATTTTTGCAATCTCTGAATTAGTGGTGATGTGATGCATGTGATGCGAAGAAATAATACATACACTCTGTATCATTTCTCCTCCTATTACCTTTAAGGAGGATTTAAGTTTTATTTTTTTATAATACTAGTAAAGGCCCAGTGCACGGATTCATGCATTACTGGGGTCCCTCACATTGGTCAATGATCAGGGTGGGGGAGGAACTGTGGAAGGGCTCCAGGGCATGTCTGGCCCATCTTACCCAGTCCTGATTGGCCAGACCCCAGCAGCAAGCTAACCTACTGGTCAGAATGCTTGCCCGCTGATGGTCAGTGTGTGTCATAGTTACTGGTCAAATGGTCGAATGATTAAATGGTCGCTTAGGTTTTTATATAGAGAGATTTGGGGGTGGGAGGTGGGAGTTGGAGCTTGTTTTTAGTTGTCTAGGAAGAAGTAGTGATCATTTGTGGATTCAGCCTACGTATCCCAATAAGATTCTGAACTAGGAGAACATTGGGAAAATTTCTGAAGTTCAATTTCCAGGTTTTGTAGCTGATAGAATTACAGTTTAAGAATTGCAGGACTAGCCAAAACCGGTTTGGCTCAGTGGATAGAGCATTGGCCTGCGGATTGAAAGGTCCCAGGTTCAATTCTGGTCAAGGGCATGTATCTTGGTTGCAGGCACATCCCCAGTAGGAGGCGTGCAGGAGGTGGCTGATTAATGTCTCTCTCTCATCAATGTTTCTAACTCTCTATCCCTCTCCCTTCCTCTCTGTAAAAAATCAATAAAATATATTTTTAAAAAAAGAATCACAGGACTAAAACACACACACAGATAGCAACATGGGAAAATCCATAAGTGAATTTTGAATTCATTTCTAGTCCAATGTTTTCCTATCATTCCAATAAAAATCAAGATAAAATGTGTTAACATTTGAGAATATGAAAAAAGTTAATATACTTATGCCCAGGAGAAAACAATTAAAGTGAAAGTATATATACCAAAATAGTATGATAGAATTAAACAAAACTTAGCCTAAAACAACATTGAAAAAAACAGTTAATTTTTTAACTAGCTGTAAATATAGGATACTAATATTAAAGAAGAATGAACTAGAGCTTGTCTCAATTACGAAAAATTGTTAGGAAAATACATGCTTCTATGGAAATCTCTTAAAAGTCTACATTCTTAAAAAAGGGCAACACAATCTGTTGTTTACATAACAGAAGAGCTGATCATATATGGAAGATACACACATGGTGACTGACGGTTACCCTTGGAAGAAAATAATCATGTACAAGTTGGGGAACCACATTTGCTCAGCTCCCTGCTGACTATTTCTGTGTCACCCCAGAGAGGAGGAGCCAAGCAACATAGATATGACTTGAGTCATATTAGCAAAGTGGTTTCCTTGGAATAACAAGGATTTATAGCTTTGGAATCTTATATTTTCCTGAAATGTGACAGAAAACACACACACACACACACACACTAGCAATACTTTACAGAAAATCATTGCCTAAGTATCCTACCTTAGTTCTGCATTATGAGCTAGTGGCTAGGACTCATCTTTTTGCAAATGGGATTTGAGAGGAATGTGATAAGGTTTCAGGTGTACAAATAACATATCATCTGTATATTGTTCTGTGTGTTCACCATTCCAAGTCAAGTCTCCTTCCATCGCCATTTATCTCTCTTATACCCTCTTCTACATCCCACTAATCCCATTTTTTTCTCTGGTAATCACCATGCTGTTATCTGTGTCTATGATTGTTGGCTTTTTTGTTTTTGTTTTTGTTTTTGCTTAATCCCTTGAACTTTTTCATTTTGCCCCTCCATCCCCCTTCCCCCCTGACAGCTGTTAGTTTATTCTCTGAATGTTTCTATTATATCTATTAGTTTGTTAATTAGAATCCACATACGAGTGAAATAATATGGTAATTGTCCTTCTCCAACTGCCTTTTATTTCACTTAGCATAATGCTATCTGTCTTCTTAGGATAGCTCAGAATATTTGATCACTGGTCTGGAGGAAAATACTAGACCATATGCTGAATAAAGGCCCTCTCATTGCTGTGAATTGACATATTCTCATCCAAAGCAATGCACTCAACCACCTAATAAGTGGTAAAGAGACTAATTTATACTTTCTGTCTAGTGGTCATCTCTTACATAATCCCCCAGTACTTTAAATGTGCATTGTTGACACATAGTGTTGGAGCTAAAATGATGTAACAAACAGATATAGTCTGTCAAGTTCAGTCAATTTGTGATAGCCATATTTAGTCAAGGGATATGAAACAGAAAAGTAAACATTTTTATTTTAATTAAAATAAAAATGCTATGCTATGATCTACTGACTACTCACCACAAGTCCTAAGACAAAAAAAAAGGCTTAAATTTCAGCTATATCCTATAGTATTTGTATAATCTTAAGCAAGTTGGTCAAGATTTTTAAAGCTGTTATTGCAATTATAAATTAGATAATTATAGGTCACAAGTGGTTATTTATGTGGGTTAATAAAGACAATATATACACAGTGCCTGACACATACTAAGCCTTCAATAAGTGGTAGTTATGCTCATTTAAAGTTCTTCTACTCTTGTAAACTAAACTTATCTTCAGATGAATCCCAGAGAAAATCCAACCATAAAGCTTATCTCATGCCACTTTCTTCTTGTCTCTTTCTTCATCACATTTACTTTATTCTCTTTGAAGTTTTTCCCTATGTAATAACAACAAACAAAAACAACAGTATTATCTAGTCTGAATTTTATCACTGAAGATAAATGAAGTAAACCTAGAGAAACAAATGTAAGAAAATATTATATTTTTTAATACTTAATAACAAAGCCTCTCTTGGTATTATAATGACTCAATGCTCATTTTGCTTATCAAATTTTGTTTTATAATTTTTACTAAAAATTAACAAGTAAATCTATTTATAACACATTGCTTAAATTGGTATGCTGGCTCCCAGAATGATATGAAATGAAAAGCTAGGGCTGTTTCTTAACATTTTTAAGATTCAATTTTATTCTTTAAAGGCATCCTAATAAGAGCTACCTGGAAAGTTATGTTGAGATTTAATAATATAGTATGTAGAAAAAGTTAAGCACAGTAGTAGACACATAAACAGTTTATACTATTCCACTTTATTGGGAAAAAATATGTACAATAAAATGCACATCTGATAAATTTGCAGTTTTTTTGGCAAATACTAGTATATACTCCTGTGTAACCACCACAATACTAAAGAATATAGAATATTTTCATCATCCAAAAATATTTTTGTGCTCCTATTTAATAATAATAACCCACTAATCCTGGCAACAGGTATTTATTAATCAGTTTCTGTCACTATGAATTCATTTTACATTTTCTAGAATAAATATGTTTATTGTATTTTAGCTATGGCATGATATATTTAAAAAATAATTCTTGATATCATGGTTATTTTAGAGTAATACTTTAAAATTAGTCTAAAAATAAACCAATATAATATGTTCACTGCTAATTGTTGAGTGATATGCCTTTAAAATAGTACTAGAGGCTCGGTGCATGAAATTTGTGCATTGGGAGGGGGTGTCAATCAGCCCACCCTGCACCCTCTCCAATCTGGGACCCCTGGAGGGATGACTGACTGCCCATTTAGGCCCGATCCCAGTGAAACCTAACCAGGCAGTTGGACATCCCTCTCACAATCTAGGAAGGCTGGCTTCCAACTGCTTGCCTCCCTGCCTGACTGATTGCCCCTAACTGCTTCTGCCTGACAGCCTGATAACCCCTGCTCCCCTGCTGGCCTGGTCACCCCTAATTGCGCTCCCCTGCAAGACTGGTCACCCCCAACTGCTCTCACCTGCTGGCCCAGTCACCCCTAACTGATTTCCCTCTGTCTATTTGTTCTATTATTGAGAAAGGTGGGTTAAAATTTAAAACTAGAATTACTGGCTTTGATGCTTTTCCATTCAGTTCAGGCCTTTTTTCTCATGCATTTTGAAACTGTGTTCTCTATTGCAAAATGATGTAATATACATTAATTAACTATTTTATTGTTGTGAGATATTTTTTATTTCTGATCATATTTGTTTTGCAATTTACTTGCTATAATATTAATATTAATATAGTTAAGTTAGTTTTCTTATTGGTGGTATTTACATGGTATTTATTTTTTATCATTTTATCTTTAATCTATATGTTTATAAGTTTAAAATGTGAGTCTTTCAGAGAGCGTAGAGTTGTGTCTTTTAAATATTATTCATTTGGACAGTTCATACCTTTTATTTTAGTATTCAGACTACTTAAAATTAATAAACTATTAGTACGATTAAGTTTCATTCTAAATTTGTTTTCATTTGCTATTTGTTTCGTTTTTCCTCATATTTTTCTTTCTTTCTTAGGAATAGAATATTATTGGTATTCCATTTAGTCTCTACTCTAGTATCTCAGCTATGACACTTATTTTTAGTGCTTGGTCAATTTAGGGTTTATAATGTATATATTTAAGATATCACTTTCTAAGCTGATAAAGTCACATAAAATATAAGAATCTATAAGAATATACTTTCATTTTTACTTCCTCTTATTTTAGGTAGTGTAATTATGTATTTTCCCTATATTTTATAAAATCATAAAAATATTCTTGTTATTTTCTTTACACAATCAATTATTGGTTTAGTTCATTAAAAAAGATAAGCAAGATTTTTTATCTTTTTATCTTTTTTACACACATATATGAAAATTTATAATTTACTGTTTTTAATCTAATTTATAGCTTACTTTCGATCTAATATAATTTCTTTCCATATTAAGATAAAACTCCTTTAAGACTTATTTGTAATAGTTAAGCTAAAAATAAATTCTTTTAGTTTAGTTTAGTTAGAAATCAACCTGACTAAATATATGGAGAATATTTTTAATGAGAAAAAAATTATAGGTTGACTTTTTGTCTTGCATTTTCAAAAAATGGTTTTCTGTTATCTTCAGTTTTGCATAGTTTCTGATGAGAAGTCTGACATCTCTACTATTTGTTTTTATTTATGCAGTTCTTTTTCTTTCTGGCTTTAAATTTACTTAAGCTTTGTTTCGATGTGCTTATATATCTCATAAAATTTGGGAGGAGGGGTGGAATCACCCACTATATTAAATAGTCCCTTTCTCTTTTTTTTAAAAGCTTAATTATAAGGCTGCCAATCAAATCAGTATCCCACACTCACTAAAGCTTGCATTTTTTTAAAAAAAATTAGTTTGGTTTGTCTATTTTTTTGCTCTGTACTTTAGTTTGGAAAGATGCTACTGTCTTCAGATGTTCAAGGTCATTGGTCTTTCCTTCAGTGTGTAAACTTTTCTTGATGTATCCTAGTGAATCTAGGCTGTTCTTGTAAACATAAAGTGCCTCCACTTTAAGAAGCCAGATTTGGAACTTAAAATTTTGTTTCCTAGAATGCTTTGGGTTGATTTCTGAGCTATGCAAATATGGCCTTTGCAATTATTTTTGACCTGATTATTATATGATGTATAATTTTCAAAATTTACTAAACATACTACATAAATGGAGAGGCATACTTAGATTTTGTCTTAAACAGTGTTCTTTTAATTCTGGAAAGAATTTCCACTTTATTTCAGGACAAAATTATTCTAATTTTTCTAGAAACAAGAAATATTTATTCCATTACCTATCATATACAAATCTAAGACTGAAACTGCAACAAAGTAATTAACTTATATTATACTTTAAACTGAGAAGGGCAATTGTAAAAGTTCATGAATGCAAATAAAATACATTTCTACAACTATTCATATTTCTTCTTCTTTAGCTACTACTGGCAGAAATTCACCTGTACATTAACATGAACCAATAGTATAGCATATCAAATTATGAAGCAAAAGTATGCAAAATTAATATATTTAGTAATCAGTTTTCAATATTCCAATTTACTAAGAAATTATTTAGCTATCTAGTGGTTACCCATGAATCAGTCTAATAGAATATTATCCCAAAGTTTTATATATTAAGTTATCTAAGGATCTTGGAAGTTATGTTCAAATTTACCAAATATCAAGCATAAGTACTGCTGTAAAAATTTGGAATATAAAGCAATGTAATTTATTAGAAATTTTAAAAATTTATATCCTAAGTGTTAAGTAAAAACAGTGTTACCTTATTTTATCAGTAAACCAATATAAGACATTTCAAAGGTTCAATTAATTAGGTAAACAGCATAGTTTGGATTTGTCAGTCAAGTTGGCATTTTGATTGAACTATGAATATTGCTCAAATATCATTTTCAACAACTAAAATCATGATATATTTCAAATATAAAATTCCATTTGTCAAATACGTTATTCAACACAATAGTTAATAAGAAAAGAAATAAGATATCAAGACCAATTCAAAGAACACTTGAGGTATTTATAGAAATTTTCACAATGACAATTTAAGATTGATGGCTTAATTTCAAAACTGAGTAATATCCTGCTGAGCAGCAATCTTTAACATTTAAGTTATCTTTTTATTAGACCCAAAATGTTTACATTTTAGTCTGTCAAATTTTATAAGTTAATATGTAAGTTTGGGAATTTTAATCAATAGTAAACAGTAAATCCAAGATAGGCATTGACCTAAAAAAATTTTAAGTCAGCCTAAGCTCTCATCTATACTAATAAAAGAGTAATATGTTAATTAGACTGGATAGACCAGACTTCTTCCAGACATCTTTCCAGACATCCTTTCTGACAAAGCGAGGGCCCAGGTGGCACCACATGGGGTCCCAGTTGCCTTCCTGGGTGAAGCTGGCCTGGATTCTGGGTGCCTGCGGCCAGACAGAGGGAGGGAAGTCTGAGTCCCGGGTGTAGGGGCCCAGGCAGAGGCAGCTAGGGGTGATCAGGCAGGCAAGCAGTTAGGGAAATCAAGCAGGCAGGAAAGTGAGCAGTCAGGAGCCAGTGGTCCCAGATTGTGAGGGGATACAGGCTGGGCTGAGGGATCTCCCACTCTGTGCACTAATTTCATGCATGGGGCTCTAGTATAATTTGAGTTCATTAACTCAACTTTGTTCCTATTTCTATGTTTTGGATACTTTTTCAAATACGTTCCAAGCCTTAACTGGTTTGGCTCAATGGATAGAACATTGGCCTGTGGACTGAAGGCCAATGATTCCAGTCAAGGGCATGTACCTTGGCTGCAGGCACATCCCCAGCGGGGAGTGTTCAGGAGGCAACTGATCCATCTCTCATTGATGTTTTTAACTCTCTATCCCTCTCCCTTCCTCTCTGTAAAAAAAAAAAAAAATCAATAAAATATATATTTTAAAAAAAGTCCACAAAATTAAGCACACTGATGAATAGCTAATATTAAAAAAAAAAGAAAAATATCTGGTTTGGTAGTGTTTTAAAAATTAAGGGAAAATATGGAAATGGCACTAAAAATCGTCTTACTCTCCCATGCATGTCCCCTGTCTGAAATGGATTTTCCTTTTCTTCAGATGGACGAGGTTGACAGCACAAGCAATGGTAATGTTTTCTGTTTGACTCTCTCTCTTTGTAGGTGTTTCCCTTATATTAATAGTCAGAGAGTTGGCAAACTAGACTTAGGGTTAGTTATTGATTCAAACAAAAAATTATTAGAACTAGAAGGAAAGCCTCAGACAGGGGCAGGTTCCTGTAAGCCTCTGTATATCAGAGCCTAATATCTTCTGGTCCATCCCCTCCAGGATTTCCTGCTTGGATGTATTTGATTTTTGTTTTGTTTTTGACTCAACTGCAATAATTTACTTAGGATTCTAGAAATATACTTTTTGGTAACTCATGTAGAATAACATTACAATATTTAAAATGTAAGCCAAATTATGCTTGATATATGAATCTTGTACCTGTTAATATAACTTTCACTTCTCTTTCATTTTTGAAGATTGTAACACTATTTGGCAGCAGAAAAACTCCAATATGTAGGACTAACATTTCCTTTTCCAATAACATATAATCATAAACACAACTTTAAAAACAGCTCACATAATACTTAATATTGCATATCTTATAAAGTAGCTCCTAACATTAATGTTAGCAATATAACCAAATAAATAAATATTATATTATTACTAAAACTGTAATAATATCCCATGATAGTAACATTTTTTTGTAATGCAAAAACCTATTCTAAATATATTAAATTTTATTCTCTCAAAAATTTTAAAAGGTAGTAAAATAGGTATTACTAACACAATTTAAGTTATAAGAATGCAGTAGTAAGAAGAAATCAATATTATAAAACATTACCTAGAACTAATTTGCACATACATCTGCTCTTTATAAGAAAAATAGAAATCTGAACTTACTATCAATATTGATGTCAAGGTGCAAAGAATAAACTATAAAAAAAGTCAATATATAATTTTACAAGTCATAATGATAAAATTATAAAAGAAAAGTCACAACAAACTTATAAACTATAAACAATATTGAAAATAAGAAACCTAGAACTTTGCAATAGAGTTTCAAATAAGGGCTTATTTTTTCATTCATCTGGTGCAAAGCATTCAAGAAAAAAAAATTAATTACAAATGATAAACAGCTTTTTCTGGGTACATGTTCTTTTTCACTTAGTGTGTTCTGAAAGTAATCAATCTCGGTGCTAATAAATGATAATGATTTTTTTATATATTCTTCCTAGTGTTATTTTAATGTTGCTTTCTCAGTTACCGGTGATGAAATTTTCCCAGGTTGACCTGTAATTAAGGCCAATTATTATAGTCAGCTTATTATAGCATATATCAAAAGTCACAGCATATTTTCCAGTAAAAGCAAAAGAAGGACTTTGAAAATTTTATGTTCTTTGAATGTGATATGTCTTTAATAAGACAAAACATATTCTCTTTTAGTGTAACTAGCATGACCTATTCTCCAGATTTCTTTTTGATATGCTATGATCAAATATAAATGATTAGTGAGATGGAAATATAACCCCCAATTAATGGTTGTATAAATCTTATCTCCAAGTGGGCATTTTGAGCTTAACCTGAGATAACCATTGTTATAATGTGCAACTAAATGAAAAGGAGTAAGCCTTCTCCATGTTTTCTTAATTATTCTTTTATTACAATCTCCTTTCATATCTAATTACATGGAGAAACAAGAAGGCTCATTGTAGTCAATTAGTTATTTTGTTTATTTTGTCAATAATTTAAATCAAACTGTACACATAAATTCTACTTCCATTTATAGCATTTCACAAAAAACAATTGTGGCTTCATGCAGTCAATCTTCTACCAGTCACTGGTCTAGGATGTTGTAGAAAGAAAGATTCTTAAAATATTTAATGATATGATTATAAGAATTTAATATTTAGGAATTAATTAAAGGAAAAAGATATTTCCACAAAAATATACATTTTAAAGGGGAAAATGTAGGAGCTTATGACCTAAGGAAATTAACAGAAAGGAAACAGTAAAATAGATGCAAATAAGGAAATAAATATATTTGCATTAAAGATATATTCCTAGGTAATTATACCTTTTAACAATCAAATAATATTTTATAAAAGATGGACCTATATTTAAAGGAATAGTGGAGCAAATAATTTATAAAATAATATTTTATATGAGTAATGTAATTATAAACCATAACTTTATGTTTTATATTTTAAATTCAAACTATAATTTTATAACATATTCAAAGAAATAAATTTAAAATGTTTAATAAGACTCATACAATTTCATGGACACAATCCTAAATATATTTTTAAATTATTCATTACATTGTTATTATTTATGTATAATACAACATGATGACATTTTTTATAAAATAAATGCACCAAATGTTTATAAACTTGCCAAATTCAAAACTTAACAATAATAGCTCCTCAGATACCTCTTTCATAAGCACTAACTTCCAATTAACCTCAAACTGCTAACTGTAACACTATAAAATAATACAACTGTCTTTGAATGTTATAAATAACTAGAGCTCTAGTGCACAAATTAGTGCACAGGTGGGGTTTGGCCAGCAGCATGAGGTTGGCCAGCCTGCCTGCCCCTTTCGGGCCCTGATCAGGGCCGGGCTTGCTGGGGGAAAGGGCTGCAGACAATTGGATGGTGGGCCCCACCCCCAATTGGGGTTGCATATCAGGGGTGAGGCCAACCAAGGGGAAGGGCTGGAGACCAATCAGGGTGGTAGAGACCCAGAGGGGGCAGAGCCATCTATGGGGTGGTGCTGCAGGAGGCTAGCCACCCAGCCCTGCCCCCTATTGGGGTAGAATGGTGCAATCAGGGGGTAGGCTGGCTGTGTGGGGGGGTGAAGATCTAATGTGGTGGGATTGGTTGGTCAGGGGTGGGGCTGGCATGGAGGGGTAAGGGGAGAAGTTATTTGGCCAGCCACTCTGCTCTTGATCAGGGTAGGAGAGTCCAATCAGGGGAAGGCCTGCAGGGGGAATGGTCTGTGAAGGTGGTCAACCCCACCCCTGATTAAGCCAGTTCGCTGACCACAGTGGGTATCATAGCGACCAGTCATTACGGTTGTTATAACCATTATGGTTGCTGGGTTTTTATATCTTTAGATAGGATAGAGAATATGCTCTTTTTAAAAAATATGTTCTTATTTATTTCAAAAAGAGAGAGGAAGAGAGAGAGAGAAACATTGATGAATGAGCAGCATCAATGGGCTGCCTCCCACACGCTCTGTACTGAGGGTCAAGCCTGTACCTGGGCATATGCCCTTGACCAGGAATGGAACCAGCAACCTCTTGGAGGACAGGATGATACTTAATCAACTGAGCAGTTTTCTTTATGACCCCTCCCCTTTCCCAACCCTGCCAGCCCCAGCCCTGATCACTCAATCCCACCACATTAGACCTGCAACACCTGATCAGGGCAAATATGTGCTCTTTTTGGGTCTGGCATGTGTGTCTCAATATCTTTTTAGTGTAAAATGTATTCATATTTTTTGTTTGATTATAGTTGATTCTTTTTTTACTTCTGTATAATATTCCATTTAAATAATAGGCATAAATATATTTACTCATTCAGCAACTAATGGGTATCTGACTGTTTATAGCTCATGGTTATTTAAAACAGACACCTATATATATTATTCTTCATATCTTTTGGTGAACATATGTGCATATAACTTTTGAGTACATATATATCGGGACATGGGTCAAAGTTATACATTTGTTCAATTTCAATAGAAAAACTGTCATGTAGTTTCCAAAAATGATGAAAACAATTTACATATTTTAGAAGTGTATGACTTTGTAACTGGTTTCACATCTCTGTAAAAATTTTTACTTTTAGTTTTGTTTTTCAATTTAATCATTCTCCAGTATATACAGTGGTATCATATTGCAGTTTTAATTTGAAACCCCATTGAAGACTAATGAATATCAAGATCTTTGCATATATTTAGTAATAATAGGTATCTTCTATAAAATGCCTGTTTAAGTTTCAGCCTATTTTTCCAGTGGGGTTTCTGCCTTTTATAGTTAACTAGAAGCCTGGTGCGTAAATTCATGCACAGATGGGGTCCCTCAGCTTGGTTGGTGATCAGAGATGATTGGGGCTGTGGGAGGTTGGCTGGCAGCCTCGATTTGGGTCATTGGGGCCGGTCGACTATAGGGAGAGACTGTGAGAGGTTGGCTGTGGGCAGCTCCAGAGGGCAGCTCCTGCATTGAGTGTCTGCCCTCTGGTGGTCAGTGCACATCATAGTGACCAATCGACCCATCATTCACTTGTTCGATCACTTCTATGATTTTTACTTATATCACTATTTTTACATCCTATATAAATATAGAGCTAATATGCTAATTAGACCAAACAGCAGAATGACCTTCGGGACAACTGTCTGGATGACCTTTTGGATGAAGCACGGACTGCGAGGGCCAACCCCTTTATATGAATTTCCTGCATTAGGCCTCTAGTTCTATATAAAATTTTTGTTATAAATATTAATACATCTCAACATCTCTCATTCTTATCCCAACTTTCTTCTCTCTTAATGGTGTCTTCTGATGAATAGAACTTAATATTTCTTGAAGATATTTATACTGTATATGTGTTTAGGTTTAGTGCTTTTTGTGTCCTATATAACGAATTTTAGCCTACTCTGTATCATTGCAAGCATTGGATATTGGCCATTTTAACAGGAATGTAGTGGTATATCATTATTGTTTTAATTTGAATTTTGGCAATGAGATAAGCTATATTGTATCTTTTCAAATGCTTATTTTCTTATCATATATATCTTTTGATGAGATGCCTGTTAGGATCTTTTGTCTATTTTTAAAATATTGGACTGTTTATTTTCTTATTGTGTTGTGAAAGTTCCTTTTGCACATTTTAAATAAGAGTCCTTTGTTACATATACCTTTTGCAAATGTTTCTTCCAACCCATGGCTTGTCTTCTAATTCTCTTGATATTTCTTTCATATAGCAGAAGTTTGTATCTATCTATCATCTATCTATCTATCTATCTATCTATCTATCTATCTATCTATCTATATATATCTATGCATTTATATGTTTTTTTAATGAAATTCAATTTATTAATTCTTTCTTTCATGAATTGCACCTTTGGTGTTATATATAAAAAGACATGCTATACCAAAGGTCATCTAGATTTTATGCTACATTATCCTCAAGAAGTTTTATAGTTCTATGTTTTAAATTTAGATCTGTGCTCAGTTTTGAATTAATTGTTGTGAGAGTATAATGTCTGTGTATAGATTTTCATATTAATGTTGTATGTGAATATTCACTTGTTCCAGAATCATTTGTTAAAAAAGAATATTTCTGTTTCATTGTATTGTCTTAGCTACTTTGTAAAAAATCACTTGTCTATATTTATGTGGGTCTGTTTCTGGGCTCTCTATTCTGTTTCACTGATCTATTTGCCTACTCTTTCACCAAGACAGTACGGTGTACACTGTTTTGATGATTGCTGTGGTATAGGACATCTTAAAGTTGGGTAGGATAAGTCCTCCAAATTTGTTTTTCTTTCTCAATATTTTGTTGGCTATTCTGGGCCTTTGCCTCTGTATAATTTAGAATCAGTTTGTTGATACTTATAAAATAACTTTCGAAATTTTGATTGAGACTTCATTTAATCTATAGATCAAGTTGGTAAGAAGTGACATCTTGAATTGAGTCTTTCATCCATGAACATGGAATGTCTCTCCATTTACTTAGTTTTTAGATTTTGTCCATTAGAGTTTTGCAGTTTTCTTTATGTAGGTCCTGTACATAATTTGTTAGATTTATATTGAAGTATTTCAGTTTTTTGGATGCTAATGTAAATGGCAATTTCAACTTCTACTTGTTCATTGTTGGTATACAGAATAGCAAGTAACTTTTGTATATTAACCTAGTATATAACAATCTTGTTATAATTTCTTATTAGTTAAAGGGTTGTGTATTCTTTTGAATTTTCTACATAGGTGATCTTACAATCTGCAAGTAATAACAGTTTCATTTCTTCTATCCTAATCTACGTACATTTTAACTTTCTTTCCACATATTAACTAGTTTAAAAGGTGTGGTGAGAGGAGATATCCTTGCTGGTACTCCACACACTCAGAGAAACTTCTTTGGCAATAAACTGTAGAAGTGTTCCCTGAAAGTACAGTATTTGGTCTGCTTTTTCATCTAAATTAATATTCACAGACTATTAATAGAGCATATTAGTATCTATTCATTATGAATAATATAGGATATCATGGGATTTCAACCTGTCATCTAGTTTTTGTGTTTAATCGGTTCATCTCTGTTCACCCTGCACTTATTTTCTACTTACATTTTTTTTCTTTATTGATTAAGGTATTACAGATGTGTCCTTATTCCCCCATTGCTCCAACACCTCCCCACTCACGCCCTCACCCCTCTGGTGTCTGTGTCCATTGATAAGGCTTATATCCATGCATACAAGTCCTTTGGTTGATCTCTTCCCCTTTTCCCCACCCTCCCCAGCCTTCCCTCTGAAATTTGATGATCTGATCAATGCTTCTCTGACTCTGGATCTGTTTTTGTTCATC
Organism: Lasiurus borealis; assembly: GCA_004026805.1. NCBI lineage: Eukaryota > Metazoa > Chordata > Mammalia > Chiroptera > Vespertilionidae > Lasiurus > Lasiurus borealis. The sequence continues at coordinate 14,261 of PVJN01007609.1, read as the reverse complement.
AGTTTATGTTGTTCATTATATTCCATAAATGAGTGAGATCATGTGATATTTATCTTGCTCTAACTGACTTACACACATAAAAACTTATACACACACATCCAGACACACATAAACAAATACATCTTAAAGTTGAGTAGGATAAGTTCTCCAAAGATGTACATGTTTATGTGCAGTATTTATGTAGAAGAATTTAAAATATTAAATTAACTTTGTGAGTGATATACATCTACACATTTTGGGGAGTATAATATGTTTTATTGAAATGTCATTATAATTTAATAATATTAATAATGTTGTCTCACACATATAGTAAAACAAAAATAATAGGATGGTATATGATATTTAAATAGCATTATTTCTCTTTATTATCTGAAAAACATAAAACCTCTTAAATTTTGCAATTTAAAAACAATAAATGCAAAATTACTGTCTATATGGCTACATAGCAATCGTTTTACAAACATTTAAAGTGATAAAACAAAAATAACAATATCATGAAAACAATATACTGCAACTAAGCTTTTTTATGATGAGCAATCAACAACTAAGTTTTATTCAAAACTGCAATCAATGTTCTTGTGCCTTTTTTACTTTGGCTAGAAGACAGCAAACATCATATACAATTTACTCTGTTGGATGAGGATAGAATTACGTAAGGAATAATTAAGAAGTGTAAATGGAAGAAAAAGCAATAATGTTAGTTATATGTCAGAATTAAAAAGACTGAGCAAAATGTTTTATTTTATAGCTAATGGTACCACACTTTATAATAATGCATAAATATAAGTTATATATTTGGTTAATAATATCAATACTATAATGCATAATAACTTAAGCAATGAAATAAGGAAATTGATATTGTATAATGCTATTAAACAATTAATATAAGAGAGTAAAAACCTGAATATATATGACTGCTCATTGCTAAGAAACACTAGTTGATTATATAGCCCATGTATCCATAAAATACAAAGATAAATACTCTATCTCTGGTATGAAATCTACTGATAAAATATGGCTATATATATCTTAAGTCTTTAAAGAAAAGCTAACTTTGATTTTATTTGGCCATATTTGGGACCCTGAACTAGGTAAATGTTAGGCATACCTGGCTTCCTGATTGGCATAATCTATGTATCTGGTTTTTGCTTTATATACTTGTAGTGCAGTAAGGAAGTCAGCTTGCATACTGGGCTTTTGTACTTTCTCTTTGTGGTTACCAGATTTTACAAGTTTTGGGGTATTAATCTGCTGAACTCCCAGATTTACAACTCCCTCTGAGATGGGAATGATCAATCACTGTATGCATGGCGAGATTAGAGTAATCATCTGGATACAACATAGAAAAATCTAGAAAAATGAAGTTAATGCTCCAGAGCATAAGACTTTCAGAAAACTCTGGAGGATCTCCTTGCTTTGCTCCTTATCTAAGAAAATGTTGATACTCTACTTGTATGTTAATAATAATTTAGTTAAAATACATTTATCAATTATCATGTTGTACTTAAGCTTATAACATTAAAATTATTAATTAAGTATAGATGGATGATTTATAAATGATTAATTAAATTATTTTGCATGTTTGTGGAATTGTAAATTAGACAGGCTATTTACCTCTCAGAATTGCTGAGAAAGTAAATCAAGTAATTGATATAAAATTTCTAATAATATATTAAACATCCATGTTTGTTTTCTGATGCTACCCATCTTTCATCATTTATTATTTTCTACCAGCATTCCCTTTTAAGTCAACTAAATGAAAGACCATGATGTTCATGATATAGTACTAAGTCGAAGGATGATTGTTTCATTCGTTAAAATATTGAAAAGGAACAACTAACTCATTGCATTAATATCTTACTGCTGTTGTAATGAAAACAACATGGATTTAGTATCTTTGTTATTTACTAAATTTCAGTTTTGTAGTCCAGAAGTCTGTAACAAGTCTCAGTTAAAATCAAGATGTAGTCATGGTATATTTATTCTTTTCAGCAGCTTCTAGGGGAAAAGCTATTTTCTTCTTTTTCTAAAGTTCTAGAGTCATTCCCGGACTCAGGGACCCATTCCTCTATCTTCAAAACCTCCAACAATTCATTTTCTTGCATTGTATGCCTGGGGCAAAGTTTTCATTTTCAAATCCTCTTCCCTGACTCTGAGTCACACTCCTATCTCTCTTTTCCATTTCTTAAAGATCATTATGGTTACATTGGATTCATCTATATAATCCAGGATAATCTTCCCATGGTACCATTAGCTGTTTAGCAACTTGAATTTTATCTGCAACCTTCATTTCTCTTTGCATATAACATATATTTACATATTCTTGAAATTAGAATATAGACATCTTTGGGGTGCCATTATTTTGCCTGCCACGCATGCTAAAAATTGCAAAATTAAATAGATCAGACATTTCTAGTTAAAATTTTGGAGGCAAAACAATTTCATTCTCTTGAATATCATCATTCAAAATAAATAAAATTAATGGGTAAAACTCCAAATTTATACACATTTTATATATCCAGCATATACATATAAAGATTATCTACTAAACTAGAGGCGTGATACATGAAATTCATGCAAGAGTAGGCCTTCCTTCCCCTGGTTGCCAGCACTAGCTTTCCTCTTGCACCTGGGATCCAGGTTGGCTTCCCTCCAGCCACTTGCCAGCACTCGGGATCCAGACTGGATTCCCACTGGCCTCCAGCAGGCACTCAGGACCTGAGCTTCCATCCGGAAGGATGTCTTGTCTAACTAGCATATTACCCTTTTATCATTATAGATTGTTTAAATCTTAAACCATATAAGAGAAGATTTTTGTTGTCAAAATATTGTTCCTCTAAATCTGTGGCTTAGTATAAATTTATTTAATAATAACTATAAACTAGCAAAGTCAAGCCATGTACTTTTTTTTTGTTTTGTTTTTTTTTTTTCATTGTAAGGGTAAAATTGAGATATTTGAGATGGGGGGAGCAATCACATGGGAACTAGTAGAAATCACATAATTGCAATGTTCACACCAAAAAATACAAAGCACATAAAAATAGCATTCTTGCAGAATGAAAAAAGCATCCTGTCATTTTTATTTAATATACTCTATCCTTCAACTACAGGGCTGGACTTGAGGGTAAGTTATTATGGGAAAGTAAAAACATCAATCTCTTTCGTAGCTCTTACACTCTGATGGATGAGCAGAGCTAGATTCCAGGTCATAACAACCAAGACAGTTACAATTCAAGGAAAATACTGGAAGCCAGTATGAATGAAAAGCATGCATATAATATTTAAACAATCAACATTCAGCTATGTTTTTAATAATAATTTATCATGACCATGTGGAATTTGTTTTATCTTATTTACCACATAATAGATTAAAGGTAAAATATGTGATTATTTAAATTATTACTGAAAAATTTTGTGAAAATATTCAACAACCATTTATGAAAAAAATCTTAATAATTTGTAAATATAAAGAGACTTCTTTAATCTGATAAAAGTCACCCACAAAAATCATTATTGCAAAATATAAGAATTAAAATTACTGATGAAATGTGATTATTATTCCCTCAAAATTGTAACTAAGTATTTGTTCCACACTTTAACCAATTTCATTTTATATTTTGATTGAAGTCTAGCCAATTCAGCGAAAGAGCAAAATACATATAGGCATTTAAAACTTATCCACATACATATGAAAGCCCAGTGATCAAATGGCAAAACAACCAGAACAACCAGTCGACCAATCGCTATGATACGCACTGACCACCAGGGGGAAGACACTCAATGCAGGAGCTGCCCCATGGTGGTAAGTGTGCTTCCACAGGGGGAGCACTGATCAGCTGACTAGAATGAGTGGCACTCCCACAGCATGCCAATCCCCACAGGCCACACACCCCAACTAGTGCACAAATCTATGCACTAGGCCTCTAGTTTTAATATAATTTTACCTAAGAGTTACAAAGATGATACAGAAAATTCCCATATATTCCTTACCCAGATTCCACTAAAGTTAACATCTAAAATAATTATAGCATATTTTTCAAACAAGAAGTAACTAACATTGTTACCATACAACTAACTAAATTATATATTTTATTTATCTTTTATCAGTTTCCCCATAAATGTCCTTTTCCTGTCCCAGCATCCAAACTAGGATATCAGCATTTATGTATGTATGTATGTATGTATGTATTTATTGTCTTTTTTGAACCTGTGAATGATTCTGAGTTTTTACCTGTTTTTTGTTACCTTGACACATCTATATAATACTGGTCAGGTATTTTGTTGAATATCTCTGCATATAGATTTGTTGCTGGTGGTTTTAATATAATTACTTGATTAAACTAGTGTGTGCCAGATGTCTCCACAACATCTGGTTATTAATCTCTTGTCATTTGCATTTGTTAAAAATGAGTCACTAATTCCAGTTTCCATTTAAAAAGAGGTAATTAAAATCTACTCCTGGAAAGAGGACTATCCTATATAATAAAAGGCTAATATGCAAATTGAGCAAAAAGCAGAATGACTAGCCATTATGATATGCACTGACCACCAGGGGGCAGACACTCAACATAGGAGCTGTCCCCTGGTGGTCAATACAGTCCAACAGTGGGAGTGCTGCTCAGCCAGAAGCTGGGCTCAAAGCTGGCAAGTGCAGCTGCCATGGTGGGAGTCTCTCCCCCCTTTGTAGGAGTGCTAAGGATATCCAACTGATGAGGAGTGGTCCTAAACGATCAGTGGACATCCTTTAAGGACTCTTGGACTGTAAGAAGGCACAGGCCGAACTGAGGGACACCCCCCAAATGCATGAATTTTGTGCACCAGGCCTCCAGTAAAAGCATATGGGAATATTTTAAAACAACCACAGTAATTGACAAGTATTTTGGGGGAAAATATTCAGAAGATATAAACCATCTTCTTTCTACTTAAAATTCAGCCCTAATATTAACATTTCTCAGTGGATCTTGCTTCTGAGTTTTCCAGTGTACTAGTTTTAATTTTCTATTTCCCTTCATGATTGTACATTTATTAATTGGAATCATTCTGTAATAATTTGTCCTGTTTGTCTCCTCTTTTAATTTAACTTTTTATTTATAACACTATGAGTCATGGATATCTATAAACTTATTTGGTTTATAATTCAATGTTATGATTCTTTTTGTTTCTGAAGACCTTAGCAAAATACATTTAAGATTCATCTGTGTTGTTGCATAAATCAAGAACTTACTCTTTTTGTTGTTGTTTACCTTCTTCTAAGAATATTTTTTCTTTTATTTTTAATCTTCATCTGAGGATATTTTTTCAACTACTTTTAGAGTAGATGAGAAAGGGAGAGATGAGAAAATGTCAATATGAGAGAAACTTATCGATTGGTTGCCTCCTGCATGCACACATACCAGAGCCCTGGTGGGGAGAAGCCTGCAACCTAGGTATGGGCTCTTGACTGGAATCCAGCCCAGGACCCTTTGGTCCTCATTCTGATGTTCCATCCACTGAGCCAAACTGGCTTGGGTGCAAAGATATTTTTTCCATTGAATTTTAGAGAGTGGAAGGGAGCAAGGTAGGGAAAGAGAAAGAGACACAGAGAGAGAAAGAGAGAGATATGATTGAGAGAGATACATCGCTTGATTGCCTTACACACAAGCCCCACCTGGAGGTGGAAGTAGAACCTACAACCCAGTTATATGCCCTTGACAAGAATCCAACCCAGACCCTTCCTTGTGTGGGCTGAGGCTCTAACCACTTAGCAATACTGTCCAGAATAACAGCTTGTTTGTTTTGATTATTGAGAAATATTTGATTGTATGGATGTATTACAGATAGCTTATCCATTAACCAATTGAAGAAAATCATTGTGATTAAGACTGAGATGTGCCTCAAATGAAGGCATTGGTTTATGACTAATATCTGTTTTTAACAGATAATACACTGATAAACATTTTCATTGAGACTAGTCTATTGTTCTTTTTTTCTTTTTCTTGATCTGCCCTCCTAGATGGCTTATAAGAATCTTCTTGAGTTGGGAATTCCACATACCAGTGACAAAAGGATGAATTACAGAACCTCTCAAAGTCATTTAATCCATGCTACTATATTTCAAACTAGTCTGGCTGAAGATTAACCACTCTTAGGTATTCTCAATCACACTACTTTTATTTCCTTCATACTATATAATGAATCTCAAATGATCACATTCATGCCATGTTCATTTCTGTCTTATTCTACTATACTCTATACTTATTAAGGTCAATACACAGACTGTGCTAATGGCCAGAAGCCATACTTTTTCCCACATTTCTTTTCCTTCCTTCCTTCCTTCCTTCCTTCCTTCCTTCCTTCCTTCCTTCCTTCCTTCCTTCCTTTCTTTCTTTCTCTCTTCCTCCTTTTTTTTTTTTTGTGGGTAGGAGTAGTAGGAGATGAGTAGTAGTAGGGGAGAGGTTTGGTGGTGATACATCAAATGGAAGAAACAACCAAAATGTTTATAGCCTGGCTGATTCACTACATTGCTTCAAGTGTGTTTCCTTTGGCATTAACTGGCAATTAAAGGGATATCTATATAGATAAGAGCTAAGCGACTGAAAAAAAACAGAACAACTAGTACAACCAGAAGGACCAGTCTGTATGACATGCACTGTGGCAGGTCAACCAGTCCAATCAGAGGCAGGGGCAACAGGCCTACCTCCCATAGCCCCTTCCCCCGGCCTCAATCGAGGAGGGCTGGGCAGACCCCACCAGTGCAAGAATTTGTGTACTGGGCCTCTAGTATAAGAATAAACATAACTCAACTGTGAAGTCTGATTTGTGGAAAGTCTTTTCCATGGCTCATGTTCAACAGATTAGAAAAATCCTTTCAGTACTATAGCAGGGCCCTACCAAACTCAGAGTTCTTTAAAATAGTAAATTAATCATCAATCTGCCACTCATATTGTAAACATTTTGTGATTTTAATCTTTACTTTTTATTTAAGTGAATCATGGGAGCTGTATTTTTTAATATAAAAAACATCATATGTTTACAAAGTGGCATCTACACTAACAAAAAAAGAAACATGCTAATTGACCATACCTTGCATCGCAGTTGTTCCGCACCATATGAGCCGCTCGAGAGCTCTGGGCAGCATGGGAAGGTAGAAAGGTGGCTCCAGGCTAAAGTGTAAAGGTGGCTCCCGCTTCAGTGAAGGCGGTGCCAGCAGCCAGGGGAAGAAAGGCCCATTCTTGCATGAATCTTCATGCATCGGGGCCTCTAGTTTAAACATAAAAGTTATGAGATAATGGGCATAGTCCAGATTGATTGAACCAGATTGATTGAACTTAATCTTATCCTTTGTGGTTAATATAATTATTTCCAATGTAAAAAAACATGAAATATGGCTTTTAGTTTTTAAAGTAAAAAATGGTATCTGTAAAATTTTGAATATATTTCTTAAGCTTTCAGATCCAGTTTTTTGTTTTTTTTTAACTTTAGAAAAGTAGGTTTATTATATATAATTTGGAGGAAAATAGAAAGTTCTTAGCCAAAACATCACATCCAGATTGTAGGTATGGAGATTCAGGGATTTCTCCTATGAATTTCTTTTAAATTAAATTTTTATTATTCAGATAATTACATTTGTTTCTCTTTTTTCCCCTCCATAGCTCCCCTCCACCCAACTCCCAACCTTCCCTCTGCCCTTACCTCCCTCCCATTGACCTCATCCATAGGTGTGTGATTTTTATCCAATCTCTCCCTGTTCACTCCTCACCCCTTCCCCCTGAGAATTATCAGTCCACTCCCTTTCTGTACTCCTGATTCTATTATATTCACCAGTTTTTCTGTTGATCAATTTTTTAATTCACTTAATTTTTAGATTCACTTGTTGATAGATATGTATTTGTTGTTCATAATTTTTTATCTTTTACCTTTTTCTTCTTCCTCTTCTAAAAGAGTACTTTTCAGCATTTCATATAATACTGGTTTGGAGTTGATGAACTCCTTTAGCTTTTCCTTACTGTGCAGCTCTTTATCTGACCTTCAATTCTGAATGATAGCTTTGCTAGATAGAGTATTCTTGGTTGTAGGTTCTTGCTATTCATCACGTTGAATATTTCTTGCCACTCCCATCTGGCCTGCATGGTTTCTGTTGAGAAATCAGCTGACAGTCTTATGGGTGCTCCCTTTTAGGTAATGAACTGTTTTTCTCTTGCTGCTTTTAATATTCTTTCTTTGTCTTTTGCTCTTGGTATTTTAATTATGATGTGTCTTGGTGTGGTCCTCTTTGGATTCCTTTTATATGGGGTTCTGTGTGCTTCCTGGACTTGTAAGTCTATTTCTTTTACCAGATGTGGGAAGTTTTAAGTCATCATTTCTTTAAATAGGTTTTCAGTATCTTGCTCTCTCTCTTCCTCTGGCACCCCCACAATTCTGATGTTGGTATGCTTGAAGCTGTCCCAGAGGCTCCTTACATTATCTTCACATTTTTGTATTCTTTCCTCTTCTTGCTTTTCCAGTTGAGTGTTTTCTGATTCTTTATATTTCAAATTTTTGACTTGATTCTTGCCTTTCTCTAGTCTGCTGTTAGGACTCTGTATAATATTTTTTATTTCAGTCAGTGTATGTTTAATTTCTAGTAGGTCCTTTTTCATCTCTAATTGGATCTTTTCCATCTCTAGTTGGTTCTTTTTCATCTCCTCTTGGGTCTTGCTAACTTTATCGTACTTTTCTAGGACATTCTTGAAAAATCTTCTAAGCATGGTTTTGAATTCTATATCCAGTTGTTTGTTTTCCTCCATTTCTTTTGTTTGTGATCCCTTCTGTTTTCTAGGCATTTTCACTATTCTGAGAGAACTTCTGTGTTGGATTCAGCCTTATGATACCAGACTTGCAAAACCACAAAAGCCTCTCTGTTGAGCTTGGAATGGGTGGAGTCTCAGAGCTTAAGGGACCACCTTGCCTTCCGGTGGGCCCCGCTCTCCATGGCCCCTAAGTCTCACGTTACTGGGTAATCCCTAGAGCGGTCCTTGTGTGTGCAAGCGCTTGTGCAGTGCTTCTAAACCGCTGCCTTTCTGGCTCCCCTGTGCTCTGGGACTACATAAGTCTGGGTCCCCAAGGTTTCACTTGAAACTGGGGCTTAGTGGAGTCAGAAGTGGCACAGTTGGGAGAGTCTGTCTCCTGCCCATTTGAAAAAGCCAGCAGCACAATCAGCAGTCTGTCATCTGTGCGCAGTGCCGTGCGCGCCACCAGGCCTCTGATCTTTTGAGACCCCTAAATTTCCATGCACCTCTCCCTTTCACAGTCCAAACTACCCCCGTGTGAGTTTCAGCTGGATCTAGAGTTTAGTGTCATAGAATAAGGGGTTCAATGCCTTTGAGAGTCTCCGTTTCCCTCCTGCTAGAGAAAGCCAGCCAGGTTCTCTGACACCTGCTCTCTCGACGCACACGTCTCTGTAGCTCAGCTTTTTGCAGCTCCTCTGGGTCTCTGTGAGCCCCTCTCTTTCCCTTTAGTTGTAGAATTTCCACTCAGCCAGCTTTCCTGTGGTTCTGGATGATGTCCGTTCTGTCTTTTAGTTGTAGTTTTAAAATTGTGTGAGGCAGCATTGTAGGTGTTTACCTATACCGCCATCTTGGATTCTCTCTCCTATAAATTTTTAAATTTTTAGTAATAACAGTAGTTGTCAATTACATAACACTTATTATGTGCCATGAATGTGTCTAACCCCTTCCCACACTTTTTTACACTTAATCATCACAACTTGATCCACTTCTCCATTGTGTTGCTAAAGAGCCAGAGGTTCAGAAACATTGAGAGACTCATCTAGGCCACACAGCTGATGAGCAGCAGAGCCAGCTTGGACTCCAGATCCAGTTTTCTTATATGTATGTGTATGATCAATTCTGCAAATCTTGGTGTGATTATAAATTGTGTTCCTATTTATAAAAACAGTGAGTTGCAAACATTTTATTATGTAATTATTTTAGCTCTCCTTACCACAATGTCTTGATCAAGGTAGGTATTGAATTTTCTTTTTAACATTCACACATAGGTTTTAAAAAATTGTAAACTTAATTACATATAGCTAATCAATTTAATTATTACCTTGTTATCTTTCTTCAGAAGATTGTACTCTAATTATTCACAGACATAAGTATCATTCATACATAAAAAAAGAAATTGACTTAGATGAATCATTAAGTCAGGACTGAAAGTAAAATCTCTTTACAGAGAAAAATGTTTGCATTCAGGCAAGCTGCATGCAGCAGCTAAATGGGTGGAATTCAGAGGAAAAGATCTTTAAGTTTAAAAATATCCTATATAAAAAAAGCCTAATATGATAAATGTCTAACTGTTCATTCCACCATTTTACTAGTCTCTATGACATGCACTGACCACCAAGGGGAAGATGCTCTGACCAATAGGTTAGCTTGCTGCTGGAGGGACATGCCCTGGAGCTCTCCTATGGTCCCTCCCCAGCCAGCCGGCCTTGATGGGCCCTGATTGAGACTGGGTAAGAGAGCCCTGATCAGCCTGATCAGACCCAGTAGGGACTGGGAAAGATGGGTGAGATATGCCCTGAAGCCCTCCCTGATTGTGCACCTGTGGGGTCCCTCGGCTTGGCCTGTGCCCTCTCATAATCTGGTACCCCTCATGTGGATTTTGGAGAGCCAATTTAGGCCTGATCCCTACAGGCCAGGCAGAGGGACCCCACCAGTGCAGGAATCCAGCACAGGGCCTCTAGTCTTTCTATAACAATGAAAGAAGGGAGAGAATAGAAAAAAAATTTCTTATGATGCAGTGTGCAATAACATTTGAGCCTGATAGTGATAAAGGCTATGCAAATCAGTGAATAACAAGAGTTTCCTGATTAATGGCATCCACATGGCTTTTGCAGACCCATCTGACATTTTTCTGTGTGGAGCATTCAATTTGAAATATGATTGGAACCAGAATCTATACAGTTGTGTAGTTCTTTTACTTTCTTGTTTTTATTCAGTGGCATAGATGAATTTAAGAAAGCCTGTATGAAATAGAGAAGCACTAAGTAAAAACTGTAAGTCATTTTCTAGAGCAGTGTCAAAAACTTAACTGCAGAAGAAAGAAATAAAGATGATACAGGATTCATTAGTGTAAAGCCCTGAATTTTTCTATGAATATTTATTTTGACATTATACATCTGAAAAATTTGCCTGAAGAAAGTTCAGGGAATAGTATTATTTATTCTGTCATTTCAATCACAATAAAATGTTCTCATAGCTATAATCTTACCAAGAAAATTATTTACAAGTGTTGGGTATACAAGGAGAAAAATCCCACTTTCATGGAGGAAAAATTAGTAGTTTGTATCTAGTCTCACTGGTATTTATGATTTAAAACCTTGCCTAATATTCAACTTAAAAAAATAAAATAAAAAAAGATAGCCTATTATGATAATGTCATATTGAGTCAATCCAAACCATCATTCCTATTACCATTTATTTTTTAGAAATTTGGTATTTTAGTAGGCAGATGTTTTTACATAGCAGGAACATCTGTCAATTAGTAATATTTTGTGCCTTTCTAATAGTATCTACAGATAAAGAATATAGAAACTGCTATATATTCCCACAGTGCTCTAGAAAGATTCACTTTTTAGTAGAATTGTAAAGAAATTTTTCAAATTTCATGCTTCATTTTGTTTTCCATAAAACTCTTAGGCATTAATCAATCTATAATAACATGCTAATCAGACTGGGTGTCTTCCCGGATGACCTTCTGGATGAAGCTGGGGCTGCGGAGGAAAGCCCTGGTCCTGGATGCCTGCTGGTGGCTGGAGGGAAGCCCAGGTTCTGGGCACTAGAGTGAAGCTGGTGCCCGCAGCCAGGGGAAGGAAGGCCTACTTTTGCACAAGTTTCATGCATTGAGCTTCTAGTTTTCATATAATGTATATAGATCTTTTCTAAATTAAAAGGCACTATAGCTCAGTCAGTGAGGCTCAGTTGGCTGAGTGTCATCCCATGCACCAAGAGGTTGTAGGTTCGATTTCTAGACAGGGCACATGCTTGATACCCAGTAGGGGGTGTGTAGGAAACAGCCAATCAATGTTTCTCTCTCTTCTTCTCCCTTTCTCTCTCCCTAAAAATCAATAAAAACAAATGTTTTAAAAAGCACTGTAACTTCCCTCCCACATATACCCTTAAGATGAAATTGTTTAATATGTTGAAACATTATGAAACTAGATGGAAATTCAATGAATTATATAAGAAAATTTGGCAATTGAGAATTATACATTTGCAGTATTTGCAAAATTAGTAATATATAGACAATAAAATGCTCAAATGTTTTAATTTAAATAATATATATGAGTTTAAAATCTTTGAGAATCCTACACATTTTAATATTTATTCTTTTTAAGCCTTTGTAATCTGAAATCAATTACATATCTTGAATTTTCTTTCCTAATACTCAATTTATTCAGGCCTAGAAAACTGATTATTTCTTTTCTGAGGAAGACAAGATCTTGGAAATTTAAAGTAATAAAGATTCCTTGAGTGGTTAGGTTCACATGTTCTTAACTTTATCATAACTAGAGTGTACACAATTTCCAAAAATAACTAACTTTTTACAGCCATGATTTGGTTTATTTTCTTTCTGGTATTTATATATGTTTGTGGATAGTGTGGGAAAAGAATTACATGAGAGAGGTGAAAGCCTTATGAAATGTGACTAGTTTGAAAAAATCTGGGAAGGAATTTTGATAAGTTTCCTAATGTTAATCTTTAAACAGGATTGAGAACTACAAAGTACGATTATTTTTCAGTGATTTTATTTTGAAGATTAGAATATCAATCTGCTCTGTTTTATTATATATATAATGTGTGTGTGTGTGTGTGTGTGTGTGTGTTTTGTAAGAGAACCCGGATAGAATTTTGATCATATATATGTTCAAGCCTGGAATCATACATGTGGGTTTGCATGGGAAACATTGGAAGGTTATTATTCTGATGACTTCTTCTTTTCCTGATGTTGATACAGTTGTGTCAGGGAGCTACTTAGCTTTCTTCCTTTGTCTTTACTATGGCTCAGAGGTTCAGATCTGGCTAGAGGTGACAGTTTTGAGAGTTGACAGTTCTGGAGCTGTATGCTAATATACTTTACTAGCAGAATTACAAGGAGACTTAGATTCCCAGAATTGCATTTCTCTTATGTTAATGTTGGGGCAATCATTGGATAAGAATGGAACTTTAAAAATTGAGTTGGAGATACAGAGTCAAATTTATAGAAAGAAAATTTTAACTCTGATTTTCTCCTGAGCCTCTTTGTCATTAGAAGCAGAGCAGCTTTTCTGTTTGAGTAGGTGAATTTTCATTTGTCTGAAGAAACTATAATGGCCAGTCATGAGGCAGTTACTTTACCAGAGATGCCAGACTTCCTTAAACTCTACTCTTACCATCTCTCCTTTGTCTATAATCATTCTAAAATGGTATCCACACTGCACTACAAGAACTACCAGCACTAATGTTCTGTTGTGTCCTTTCCAAGTCCCAAACCACATGTACTGTTTTAAATTCTGTCTGCTGGAAGGATTCCTTTTCGACACTGTCTATAATACAAACCCTGAGTGGGATTGTAATGCTATTGCTATTTGCTTTTGGTAACGAAAGCATATTATGTAGAACCCTTAGTTAATTAACCCAATTTTTTATTTTTCAAATAGGAATAATGAACACCTCGGGAGACTGTAGATGTAGACTGAGATACATCAATATTTCAGGAGAAGTAAGCATATGAATTGGAGTCCCTTGCTAATGCAAATTATGTGTGCCTTCTAGAACTGTACAAGCTAGATCTTGTGTATACCATATTACTCAATGACAGAGTGATATTTTGTCTTCTGACTTTGTGTCTGGGTGTGCCAGATTATATCAAATTCATGATGTGTAGCTCAGGTTACATAAAATCTTGATGATCAATGGCCGGGCATTTAGTGCTGGTTAGGGTCAAAAACACATTTTCAGAAAGAGATTAGTTATCTTTCCATGGTAGAATCACTTTGCTTAAAAATTCTAAAGGTCTGTATCATTATTCACTTGCAAAAGTTCCATACAGACTTGCTGTCTCATCGTTAGATTTGCTGAGTTATATAATTCAAGGAGTTTGCTTGGCAATCATGAGCTATTGCAGTCTTCTCTTTGTTTCACTCTCCACTCCAAAAAATGTGTTTATGTCATTAAACTAAGGTGAAAATGAAGGACTATTTTGCTTTCTGGATTGATTATTCTTGAAAACCAAGGTGGAACGAGTTGTTTCTGCAT